>ML109614.1:56096-71860 GCA_003697995.1 Taxidea taxus jeffersonii | reverse complement strand
TGTTTGACTTGCTGTGATCAAAGAGGAAATGCGGAGGAGGCTGTTACGTTTGAGGCTGGAGCTCTTTGTCTCCTCTGTAAAATGCATGTGTTGAATTGGATCCTTTATGAGAACCTTCCAGTTCCAATATTCTGTAAGTCTGTGAACTAGAAATCAAAGCAAATGGGAGGAATTGTAGATTAAAGTAAAAAGGAAAAAAAAAAGGACCAGAAAACCAAACGAAATTTTCATGAAAATGAACAACAACGTTCATTTAGAAAGGCAGCCAAGTCATTGGCCAAGATGGGAGGATAAAATAATTAAAATGGAATAAGAACAGAATAGTTCCTATCTGATATGTACACCTTTTGTTTCCATGGAAGATAAAACATTTTCTTAAAGTGATTGGTAGCGATTTTCTTTTTATCAAATGCAATTAAAGATAATGATCTCCTGCACATGGATGTTTTTCAAAGTGCTTTAATTTACGTAGAGTGTTTATTGAATGAAATATTCCCAAGTCAGCTCTGTATCCCAGGAGCAAATGTTTCAACAAATGCATACCTATTGGATATGGTTTGTGCAGTTTTTCAATATTTTCATGAATATCACCACCTGAATTTATCTCTAAATATGACACCTTCTCCTTAGGAACCCCAAGGCAACATGGGACATTAATAATTCATAAAACACCCTATTTTCCATTTTAAAAAATGAAGCAGGAAGTTGATAAAAATAAAAAATAATCACAATTTCCATTTTAAATTTCTAATAAAGTATATTTCAGCATATCAGTAACCAAGAAACTGACAGGTATGGCTGATGGGAAAGATGCCCCCAAGTGAATAGATTTATATTTCTGCCTTCTATAGTTTCCATGGCTACAAGCCCATCTGAATTACATTAGTCACACAGCACCAAGAAAGAAAAAAGGGAATGGAAGAATAAATGACATTAGAATGTCATATAAAGGCAAAAGTGATCACAGAGTTTTTTTTAAAGGAACATAATTTCTCATATCTAGAACTCTCTGCTTTAGAGTCCACCTACTTCAGCAAGAGATGTTTCTTTTCAGGTCTGGAAATTTTTTATAAGTAGCTCAAGGTTTCAAAACTGAAATTGGGGAGAGTTGTCTGATGATACGACCCAATCAATGTATGGTTTGCTATGTGGTAGTTAAGGCATTCAGAATATTCTGACATATTCACAGAATTGCAGACTTTGACTGTCCCAAGGGGGGAAAAATTCATGCCCCAAGTTGAACTGATTTGGGTAGTTTTATTCAAGTTGTTTTACAGTATCAGAGTTATTGATATAGGTGGGCTACTGTCTCCTATTCAAAACATATCAATAAATGGTACTATTTTAAGTACCAAGAGAGGTTCTTCTGCCTATTTACAAATGAGTCAATTTCTGAAAAATAGAAATGAAATAGTTCTTAAGCAAAACTTGTAATCTTCTGATAAAGTGCAGGCATAGAAATTTAAGAATCACCCATGCTCCACATAGAGGCCAAGACTCTTCAGTAGATGCTTCTCAAGTTAGTGATGATTTGATTAAATGCAGTATCTCCTACAAACTTCAGACTTTATGCAGCCTGCCTAGATTGGCCCCTTACTGAGTTTTCAATGTCTCATACAGTGAATTAAGATACTTGATGAATGACTAAATGAGTGAATGAATGAATGAGTGAAGGTAAATGAAAGCTTAGCAATCCCATAAGTTCTCTCATCCTTCATTTTATTTATTGAAGTTGCTAAAATAAGTATAACAATAATAAAAAACATCCCATGATCTGAGATTCTCAAGTGAAATAAACCCTCAGTAGACATCAATGTCAATTAGTGTTACATGTTTTTTAAATGCAAAGATTAAAGCATGGAACTTGTAGCATTGGTTTCTGGCCAAGATTTGGCAAAGATGTGTGTCGTTTGAATTAAACCATGCTAACCACAGTGACTGTTTGGTTGAGCATATTGGTCAGTGCTGTGTTTAGGGAAGATGTTTTCCCTTGGCGATGTCTCTGACCTTCCATGAGAGTTTGAAATCCACATAGATCCCAGGACCCTGAGATCATGACCAGAGCCAAAGACAGATGCTTAACCACCTGAGCCACCAGGGTGCCCTCCAAGACTTTTAACTTTAAAGGAATCTTGAAATCACAGTATTCGTAATAACAAAATTATCTATTTCACATTTTACAGATGCCCAGGAAAGTCAAATGCCACTTCTATCTCAGACAGTATCCCATTAAGTTGTTCTTTTTTTTTTTAAATATTTTTTTTTTTTATTTATTTGACAGAGATCACAAGTAGGCAGAGAAGCAGGCAGAGAGAGAGGAGGAAGCAGGCTCCCCGCTGAGCAGAGAGCCCGATGCTGGGCTTGATCACAGGACCCTGGGATCATGATCTGAGCTGAAGGCAGAGGCTTAACCCACTGAGCCACCCAGGCGCCCCCCTCCCCCATTAAATTGTTCTTGACATGGATTTTCTTACTAAATTTGTACTGTCATACTTGGTCTTCTTTACTTCTCTCCAGCTCCCCTTCCTGTCCATTTTTTACTCACACCCCCCTCCGCCCTTTCTCCCTTCTCCTTTCTCTCCATTTCCTCTCAATTCTAGGTTCTCCCAGTCCAAAGAAAGCAAATCTGGTGAATCATGCACAGATAAATATTGCATGTCCCCTTAAAATTCTAAGCAATGGAATTGAAAAATATTGGTTTATGGGGCAGCCTGATAGTGAAATCTGTTCATTTGCAAAGTGTTTGCATGTCCAAAATCACACCTCATAGCAGAAAATGCCAGCCATTAGAAAAAGCAAAAGTTTTGTTGGCTTAACTTCAAATTCTCCTGGACCAACACTCTACTACCCTTAGCCTGTTAGGGTGGGTGGCAATTCTATTCATTCAGGGCAGTTCCAATCTGGAAAGTAGAAGCTCATTAACCTTATGAGGGCCTCTCAAGGTCATTAAAACTCTCTCTTGATGGTGTTGGCCATTA
The DNA here is from genome assembly GCA_003697995.1 of Taxidea taxus jeffersonii. NCBI lineage: Eukaryota > Metazoa > Chordata > Mammalia > Carnivora > Mustelidae > Taxidea > Taxidea taxus. Next base: position 68,882 of record ML109614.1, on the reverse strand, counting down.
ATTCTGCAGCTCTGTGTCAAGTAAGGGAGTTTAGCAGCTCCACCAGGCTTCCCCTGCGTCACTCCTGCAACCTGTTTCCTGCTCACCTTGGCCTCTGCGGGAACCTAGTTAGGCTTTTGGCAACTCTCCATCCTTGTGGATGCGGATGTCTCATAACAACTTCCACCCTCCTGTCTATACCCACCCACACAGTGAGCAAAGGTACAATGATGATCTCCAATTTTCCCATAGGCATTTAGGTTAATATCGATGGAATTTCACAGAAGCTTTAATTCATTTTCCATGAATACTGCAGGTCTAAAATAAGAAGCAAAAAGATGCTTCTCTGACCTTTGTTTAACAATTACATGCATTGGATGGGGTGCCTGGGTGGCTCAGTGGGCTAAAGCCTCTGCCTTCAGCTCGGGTCATGATCCCAGGATCCTGGGATCGAGCCCCGCATCGGGCTCTTTGCTCTGCATGGGGCCTGCTTCCTCCTTTCTCTCTGCCTGCCTCTCTGCCTACTTGTGATCTCTGTCTGTCAAATAAATAATAAAATCTTTAAAAAAAAAACAATTACATGCATTGTAAAAAATAAAAATTAATTGTGTCTCTCCATCCATTGTTTGCACAGTTCCAAACACTGGGAAGCCACTTAATACTTATCTGTTGAGTGAATGAATCTCTAAAACTGGGATTATGGTATTTGAAGAGTGTGGGATGACAGGAAAGAGAGAGAAAAGGGAATAATAGAATATGGAATCCTGATAAAGCAGAAGGTATCTAAAAGACAAAATGTATTTCTTTCTTTTTTTTTTTTAAGATTTTGTTTATTTATTTGAGAGAGAGAAAGAGCATGAGAGTGGAGAGGTCAGAGGGAGAAGCAGACTCCCCAACAAGGAGGGAGCCCAATGCAGAACTCGATCACGGGACGCTGGGATCATTACCTGAGCCAAAGGCAGTTGCCTAACCTACTGAGCCACCCAGGCACCCCTATTTCCTTCTTTAATAGTAGATATTTTGAATGCCACCAAATATTTGAGGGTTAATCTGCCTATAAACAACATTTTGAGGGCAGAAACTACCTACTGAGGGCCCAGCATTGGGTGATACAGAAAAATAGGACATAGACTTTTCTTAAAAGGAATTAATAATCTAGATGAAAAGAGAAAATTAACCAAATGAAATAGTTAGAGGTAAGCTACATTCCAGAATGCGTGGTTCTGAATTCAGAGCTGGAGGGATTGAGAAACAGTGCTGAAAGATATGCTGATATCATTAAAAAGAAACTATGCACACATTTCATTTACACAAACTCAGGTGTACATCCTGTGAGAAAATCATTTTTGAAATAAATAACGTTAATATTGTGAGACATTCAGTTGGCCATTCTAACCCCTGAACACATGAAGAATAGCAATCTTCCCCTCTTGTTCCCTCTTGCTCCATACTTTGAAGCACCTTTCTTCATTTAATGTAATTTTAATACTTATAACTTCTCTATGATTAATTTATGGCAATTTCCAAAGGTAGTTTAACTAAATGTAATTATCACCTTAAAACATATTGCATACATTTTCCATCCTTTCTTATACTAATTTCTCATCATCTAAACACTGTATTTTCTCCTTTTTAATCAACTAACTGGCCAAAGAAAGTGATTAGTGTAGCCATGGTTGATTGTTATTTGATTGGTTGATTCTTTCATTCATTCATATTCAAGTAAAGATCAAGATCAACCTAGAGTCAAGACCTGGGGAAAACACAGATAGAGACTATTTCTTACTGAAAGTCTGGCTTTATTTCTCACTAAGATTTGGAAGGTGTTTTCTTTAGATTCACAGTATATGATGCACAATAATCGAAATGCACAGAAGAGAAAGTCTTCTCTGAAGCATATGACTGTGGTGTCAAGGTTTATAAGCCATAGAAAATTCACCACTGTCTTACACACATGTTGTGCTACATCTCATTATTCCTCCAACGGGAAATCAGCAGACATTGTTGCTGGCTCATGGGTGGAAGCAACACAAGGAAAATCTGAGAAAGAGACAGCCCATTTCCATTTCTGAAACTATCATACTTTCACATCTCTCTTAACATCTAAAAACAACATGCATCTACCTTTGATGAAGTCCAGTGCCTCAAAATGCTACATAATGTTAAGGCCAGAATGCTGTCAAGTTGGGTGGGTTTTTTGTTTTCTTTTTTTTTTTAAATAAATAATCCATTTCACATATTATCCTAAAGACAACTTCTACTTTCCCTTCTTCGAGAATCCTGAAACTTTAACTTAATTCCTCATGATGGACAGAAAAACAGCTGAAGCATATTTGCCAAAATGAGTATAGATGTGATCACAATGTAGTGAGAGTTGCAAAAAAAAGGGGGGGCGCTATGAAAAAGAAGTTAGTGATGCATTAGAATTCTGTGCTGAACTCTTCTGTAAAACTACTGTTATGCTACCGAGAATATCATCATTTTCCTGGTGGCTAAAAAGGGAAGCAAAACATTTTCTTGCAATTTTTTATAGTAGGATATAAACTGACAGTCTAAATTTTCAAACAATGAGGTGATTTAACAATAGAAAAACAAAATGCATATTTGTTTTAATAAACTGCACTGTAATTTCAAGGTCCTTGCTCCTCCCCTGTGTAGAAAAGGAGGTATGTGATTACTGGAGCTATAGATATGTAGATTAAATCCTTCCATAGATCAAAAATACATGCAAGAGAAAATGAATTTTAATGATTTTTTCCATAAAGTCATAAAAACCAAAGTATGTAGTCTGCATAAGGTTATTCGTTCTTACAGCAAAATAACTTCAATTCCAGGATTGTGGAGGCGGGGAGATGGTTTATTAGAAAAATACATCTTTCAAAAAGAACGACTCATCACAGAGTGAAACCCATGCCCACACCCGCATATTGTTAATTTTAAGATCTACATGTATAGGGCACCTGGGTGGCTCAGTGGGTTAAATCCTCTGCCTTCAGCACAGGTCACGATCCCAGGGTCCTGGGATGGAGCCCCGAATCGGGGTCTCTGCTCAGGAGGGAGCCTGCTTACCCCTCTCTCTGCCTGCTTCTCTGCCTACTTGTAATCTCTGTCTGTCAAATAAATAAATAAAATCTTTAAAAAAAAATCTATATGTATATAATATAAAACCAAAATTGACCATGAGGAGGCCAACCATAAAGAACTTTTATTATAAGGAATTTTCATGTCTATTAGATCAGGACTAAATATCTAGTCATAGTATGGAAATCTGAAGGAATCTTGTGGCATCCCTTACCTTTTAGAGTTTTGATTAGATTTCCAAAATTCACTGTGGTTGTGAAGATATTTTAGGAGATTTAAAGTAGACTCAGTTCACCTAAATGAAAACTTCAGGCATAATAGAAATAAGGTGGTTTATGTTTCTCTTCACTAAGCGATGGGGTGGGAGGAAGAGGAGTTGAGAGAAGTTGGGAGTTGGGGTGTTGTTCCTTTTCTTCTTAAACAGGATCTGCATTTTGAAAATAAGGCAGAAAGAAATGCGAGCCTGATTTCTGGCAACCAGACAGTGTTGATAATCTTCTTCCACAGATTTCTACTAGGAACATCTGCCCTGAGCTAGTGTTAGGCCAAGACTGATTGTCACTCTTCCGAAAGGAATTCCTGTTTCCCTTCCTCACACACACATACACTCACACTAACACATACTTGCAGTTTATCTGGCAATCTTGAGAGAACCCAGAGAAATCTGGGCAACTGAAGAGTGAAATCCCAACCTACCCTTGTCACTCAACATCTTCCTTAACAGAAAGGAAATGTATTTTAAGTTTCATTGAAATTATAAACAATACCATGCCTGCAGCTGTGTTTCAAAAGTCTGATGTCAGTAGTGCTGAATACATGTTTTCATCTTAGGCAAAACTTATCAAAAACATACAGAACGAGATTATAAGATTTTATTGAAAACAGCCCACTAAAAAACCTATGTTCCCTTTGTTGGTATGTTGCATGTGTTTCTCATTATTATTGCCAACGTATTTACTTATTAGTAATTAACCCTCTCTGTGGGCCTAGCAAAATAAGATCTCAGAAGCCACAACTTGGAATCTGGACATAATTTCATACTTTTAGTTGATCTTCAGCATTGTGTGTTACTGCCACTCCCACAACTAAATAGAGAAAATAAAGTTTTCTGAAGTCTGTACTCTGCTGAGAAACACACACTGAAATACCAACAAGAAAAATAGGAAGACTTATAATGCCACATATTCATGTAACATTTACTGTGGTTGAAATAGAATCTTTTTCTCCCTAAATAAATGTTTTTATTCTTTCTGCAAGCTAGGTATGGAAAGCTTTTGCCTCTACTTGGGGATGAATCAGCCCATTCATGGGACATATCAAGACCAAAAAGAATAATTCATCAACAGTAATGAGGCATGTTTGTGATGTTTCGGTCCAGTGTCTCACCTGCCTAGTCATGGGAGCTACCCTAATAACATGCTATGTTACAAGGTAAACCTTTCTCAATAGCAATTTAGCAATATATCAATAGCCTTTAAATTATTCATATACTTTGCTTCACTGATTCTTTGTTCAGGAAATTTTAAGAGTAGGCAATGCTATCCATCACAGTATTACTTCAAAGAGTCACAAATTGAAGACATAAATGTCCAGCAATAAGAAAATGACCAAATAAATTGTGAAATAACAATAGTCCAGAATTCATTGCAACCCCTGAAATCCTGCTTTAATAAAATATTTAATAATATGAATGCCAAAAGTATAGGTTAAGTGCAAAAATTTCAGAAATATATATGCAATCCTAGTAGTATAGATGGAAAGGTATATATGTATATTTACATATATTCATGTGACCATAATAGTATTAAAGGATATATAGGAACACACATATATTCTTTTCATATATAACATAAATATTGGAAAGAAAACAAGCATGAACAATGGTTATTTTTATTTTTGAGTGGCAAAACTAGAGATTTTATATTATTCTTTAAACTTGCCTCCTTCTTCCAAAACTTCCCACAATAAAATTTTTTATAATTATATATAAAGATACTTGTATTTTTTTAAAACCAACTCCACTGATCTCATGTGAAGCCTTGTTCCTTATTAAATTACTAGAAAATAATGGAAGCTCAAAACCTAAAAACAATATTATTTCTGTGAAAGAAGTCTAGGAAAATTGATACTGTTACATAAGAAAATAATTCTAATTTTTTAAAAATTTTTATTTATTTTTTTAATTTCTTTTCAGTGTTCCAGAATTCATTGTTTATGCACCACACCAAGTGCTCCATGCAATATGTGCCCTCCATAATACCCACCACCAGGCTCACCCAACCTCCACCCCACCACCCCTCCCAAACCCTCAGATTGTTTTTCAGAGTCTAGTCTCTCATGGTTCATCTTCCCCTCCAATTTCCCCCAACTCCCTTCTCCTCTCCATCTCTCCATGTCTCTATGTTATTTCTTATGCTCCACAAAAAAGCCAAACCATATGATAATTGACTCTCTCTGCTTGACTTATTTCACTCAACATAATCTCTTCCAGTCCCATCCATGTTGATACAAAAGTTGGGTATTCATCCTTTCTGATGGAGGCATAATACTCCATTGTATATATGGACCACATCTTCCTTATCCATTGGTCCATTGAAGGTCATCTTGTTCTTTCCACAGTTTAGCGACTGTGGCCATTGGTGCTATGAACATTGGCCCTTCTTTTCACTACATCTGTATATTTGGGGTAAATACCCAGTAGTGCAGTTGCAGGGTCATAGGGAAGTTCTATTTTTAATATCCTAAGGAATCTCCACACTGTTTTCCAAAGTGGCTGCACCAACTTGCATTCCCACCAACAGTGTAAGAGGGTTCCTCTTTCTCCACATCCTCTCCAACACACGTTGTTTACTGTCTTGTTAATTTTGGCCATTCTAACTGTTGTAAGTTGGTATCTCACTATGGTTTTGATTTGAATCTCCCCAATGGCTAATGATGATGAACATTTTTTCATGTGTCTGTTAGCTATATGTATATCTTCATTGGAGAAGTGTCTGTTCATGTCTTCTGCCCACTTTTTGACAGGATTATCTGTTTTGTGTGTGTTGAGCTTGAGGAGTTCCTTATAGATCCTGGATATCAGCCCTTTGTCTGTATTATCATTTGCGAATAATATCTTCCATTCCGTGGGTTGCCTCTCTGTTTTGTTGACTGTTTTCTTTGCTGTGCAAAAGCTTTTGATCTTGATGAAGTCCCAAAAATTCATTTTTGCTTTTGTTTCCTTTGCCTTTAGAGACATATCTCGAAAGAAGTTGCTGTGGCCGATGTCAAAGATGTTACTGCCTGTTCTCCTCTAGGATTCTGATGGATTCCTACCTCATGTTGTGGTCTTTTATCCATTTTGAGTTTATCTTTGTGTACGGTGTAAGAGAATGGTCGAGTTTCATTCCTCTACACATAGCTGTCCAATTTCCCCAGCACCATATATTGAAGAGACTGTCTTTTTTCCACTGTATATTTTTTCCTGCTTTGTCGAAGATTATTTGACCATAGAGTTGAGGGTCCATATCTGGGCTCTCTACTCTGTCCCACTGGTCTATGTGTCTGTTTTTATGCCAGTTCCATGCTGTCTTGGTGATCACAGCTTTGTAGTAAATCTTGAAACTGGGCAACGTGATGCCCCCAGTTTTGTTTTTCTTTTTCAACATTTCCTTAGCAATTTGGGTCTCTTCTGATTCATTGCAAATTTTAGGATTGTTTGCTCCAGCTCTTTGAAAAATGCTGGTGAAATTTTGATCAGAATGGCATTGAAAGTATAGATTACTCTAGGCAGCATAGACATTTAATTCTATATTGATGAAAACCCCAAGAGTGGAAAACAAGAAATCTATGACATTTGAAAATTTGGAAGTTTAGTTATGTATATTGTATTTGTGGGTTTGGATAATTCCTGCTTACTCTCAGTATAGTAACCTTACTGAAAAATAGTTGTTAAAGGCAGGGTGCCTAGGTGGCTCAATCAGTTAAGCATCTGCCTTTGGCAGAGGTCATGATCTCAGGGTCCTGAGATTGAGCCCCACATCAGGCTCTCCACCCTGAGCAGGGAGTCTTCTCTTTCTGCTCATCTCCCTTACCTCCCCCACCTCTCCCATCTCCCCCAGCTACCCCATCTCTCTCACCTACCCCATCTCCCCCATCACCCATATCACTTCCCATCCCCATGCACATGTTCTGTCTCTCTCAAATAAATCTTTTAAGAAATCGTTTTTAAAGAGAGCTTAACAGCTGATCAAAACTTTTGTCCAAATTTAGTAAGAGGCTCAAAAAAGGGGAGAACTAAAAAAATAAAATAAAATAATTTTTAAAAGGGAGAGAAATATAAAAGAGAGACTAAAACCTGATTCACATAATTCTGTTCAAAATTAAATTTTCAGAATATATTATTTATAGTCATCTGCATAATACATAACTCTAAGAGAAAGTGGTCCGTATTTTAAAAAGTAATTTATAAAATAATTTTATTATTTCCAGGTATACAACAAGAATTAGAATTCATCAAGTGGTTTTGTTGAAGTTTTAAAATATATTTAAAATGCAATTAAAATTGGAAGTGTCACCCTTAAGCAACTAATAAGCAAAATAGCCTTAAAATATAATTTTCTTCACAGAATTAAACATGTCTTGCTATAGTTTTATGTGCAGCATTATTTTACTTAACTAATTCTTTCAGATAAAATAGAAAATGTTCAGAATTACAATATCTTGTTATATTACACTTGTAATCACCGTACCCAAAACAGATAGAGGTTACTCAATAATCCATAACTCTTGTCTTTTATACAATTTTATAAAGCTCTTCAGTAAAACTTCAGTGCTTTAGACTATCAAATGAAATGTTTACTGAACTAGGTACCACTGGATTTTTTGAAATTTTAGAGAACAAATATTTTTTTTAACTTTGTCTAATTCTGTGGGATTGGCTAGAACATAGGTACTATGAGCAAATAAATATCAAAAAGATATAAAATATCTTTTTGATATATAAATATAAAAAAAATATCAAAAAAAAAAAAATTTTCTAACTGTGTGTGTGACCCAACAAGCCTGATATTCAATGGCTTCTGAGAAAGGAGAGACTGCAGAAGTAATAGGTGGTACTCTGAGGAACAATATAAATTAAAATCATTTAAAGTATTTTCCACAATTAAGAAGATTATTAGGCAAGATGAATGAAAGTATAAGAGAGCTGACCAGCCTCTATACAACTCTTCCCTTGTCCTCATGTTTCCTGAAACAATATCGGGATGATTTTTTAAATTACTAGTTTATATTATTTGTTTTTAAATGGGAACAGTTCATTTGAGAAATGGAAACAAAATAAATGTAAACATGCTGGGTTTTTTTTTAGTTAGAAGACAATAAATTAGGTGGGATGGTCAATAATACGTTGAGGCTCCGAATGTTGACATTGGAGCCAGTCATTTGACTTTTCTGAGTCCACAGTAGGGATGGGGTTGATGAAATACTTTCTAGGACTCTTTCAATTTTGTAAATAAAAATAATAATATAATAATACAAACAATATAAAATATTATATACAATAATATAAAACAAAGGAAAAAGAACATACAATCAAAACAATTTTGAAAATAACTAGTTGAATGTTTTCTGATTCTCAAATAGTTATTTAAAAACTTAATATTTGACTGATCCTGAATGTTTATTGTTACAAGGAGTTAATGTTTTGTCATTAGGCATTAAGGTGGAAATTTATACCATATCATTGAAATTAATTTTCAGCTTCCTGGTATCAACTAGGTACCTGGTCTACTACTAGTCTGTATAACTACTCTTTCACTCCATTAAGATAATTATCATAGAAAACTCTTATTTTTTTTTAAAGGTATATTTATTTGAGGGAGAGAGAGTGTGCACACATAAGTGTGGGGAGGGGCAGAGGGAGAGAATCTTTAAGCAGACACCCCCCTGAACACGGAGTCAGTGAAAGGCTAGATCATGACCTGAGCAGAAACTAAGAGTTGGACCCTTAACTGACTGACCCACCCAGGTGCCCCCATAGAAAACTTTTAAATATCATAATATCATAGTGTATTCTTGAGATAAGGGAGGAAAAGAGAAGGTCATTATCAATGGATTTTCCTCCCTCTGAATGGCACTATCTATTTCCTTTGGCCAGCCCTGTCCTCAATCTTTATCTTAAGAAAAAGGTTCAGATGGCTTCAAGGTGAAGGAAATGCCCAGTGTGAACTTAGCCATTATTTTGTTGTATCATTGTTGGAGCAGAGAGTCTAACAGGTATCACATTATTGTATCTGAAAGGGCCTTAGTTGTAAAAAACAGAAACCAGCTCTAAAAATGACATTTATGAAAGAGTGTTAGGTTGCATAAGGATTTCTTAGAGAATCAAGAGGAGAACCCAGATAGGAGCTACACACTCAGAAACCATGACCAAAGTATATTACCGAACCATCCCAGCAGAGGATCCCAGTTTATTCCCCCAATAAAATTGCCCTCAGTTGTTGGATATATTCTCTATGTCCCTGGCACTGTCATCTCTGAGCCCTGGAGATTTCTGCTACCATGTATGCTATCCATGCCACATGGCTTCTGATTCTTTGTGCCTCTAACTTCCTCTTCAAAGATTGGCTTGGATTTGTTTGCTTATGGGACTCTAGTGTTTGCCTGCTCCCTTGTCTCAAGAAAAGGGGGGCATTGTGTTCAATGGCTTCTGTTGTGAAGGGTAAGAGCTCACAGAAATGGAGACTCCCCCAGACACTTATGCTTTCAGTATCTTGAGTGAGTAGGTGTTCCAAGGGACCCTCCTCTTGCAACAACTAGATTGTGGGTAAGATAGACTTTTGGCAATCATTGCTGTCTCACAATATAAGAGAGGTCTCCAGGAAACCCTTCTCTGCCTGGAATGAACAAACTACTGTGAGTGGGGTCCAGAGTATTTAGCGCCTGCTCCTGGGTGCTAGGAACCAAGACTTTGGAGGAAGTGAACCTGAGGTGGAGCATCTAAAAACCAAAGATAGGAGACCCAAAGCTAAATAGCAAGCACAGGATGCTGAAGCCACAACAAGGGAAAGTTGGAACAGCTGGGAGCCATGGTAATGGGAGCACCAGGAATCTCAGAGATCTGGTGTTGCCCTGGGGTGGACTACTATCACAACACTGCTATCTGATAATGAACCTTGGAGGAGCTAGGAATTGGAGAATTAGAATCTAGCACTCCTGATCTAAACTGGAATTTACTAGAGGGGTACATACTAGCTACCTGCAAAGAAGGAAACAAACCCCCCTCAAGTATTTTTAAGAACTACCTCAGAATAAGATCAATTCTTTGACCAAGATCATCAGAAACACAGGAAGGCAAGCCCCTAGGAGGGAGAGTCAGCAGAAGGAAGAAACGGCTTCTATGTCCAGTCTGCAAGGACTGCAAATACTGCAATTGTCAGACACAGCATATAGAATGGCTGTATATCCTACAATAGAAGAAATAAAGGATACAGTTACAAAAATGAGCAAATGACAGGAAACCTTCCAAATGAACACACATAAAACACACTCATATGGACTTTTAGAAATGAAAATAGAAAGGTTGGAATTTTAAAAATGGAGAGGTAAAATGAGAATTATCAACATTTGAAGAAAGTTTTAAAGTAAAATATGAAACTGAAGTATCTAATTTTAAAAAATGAATGCTTCAAAGGAGATAGGAACCTAGGAAAAGCAAAACAAACAAAAATTGAAATGTAAGATGACATTAAAAAGTCCAGGTTTTCCAATAATTGCAATAAGTATAAATAAAAAATGACCAATGTGATCCCAGCGTCCTGGGATTGAGCCCTGCATCGGGCTCTCTACTCAGCAGGGAGCCTGCTTCCTCCTCTCTCTGCCTACTTGTGATCTGTCTGTCAAATAAATAAATAAAATCTTTAAAAAAAAATGACCAATGATATAACCATCACTATAAATACAACATATATAAATATAGCATATATAAAAACATAAACTCACCAAGTAAAAGATTAACAAATAGTGTTATTTTTAATCCAGCTAGGTGTTATTTATAGGAAATGTTCCTAAAGAGTAAGGAAACCACTAGGACAAAGTGTAAAGATAAGAAAGATATATTAAGGGACACCTGGGTGGCTCAGTGGGTTAAAGCCTCTGCCTTCAGCTCAGGTCATGATCCTGGGGTCCTGGGATGGAGTCCCGCATTGGGCTCTCTGCTTGGCAGGGAGTTTTTATCCAACCCACCCCCCCACCCCCACCACCTGTCTCTCTGCCTACTTGTGATCTCTCTCTCTGTCAAATAAAAGAAAGAAAGAAAGATACATTAAGCCAATAATAAACAAAAGTAGGCTGGAGTAGGTATATTATTCATAGACTAAATATCTTTTAAGAATGAAGAGAATCATTGGGATCTAGAGAATGACTATACATGATAAAAGGCTTAATTCACTGGGAAAATATGGCCAGTCTAAACAAGACATCTCTCACAAAATAACCTTAAAGTATAGACGGTAAAAACTGTTCAAACCACTTAAATTTTGACAACTCAATCAACATAATGAGAAATTGCAAAACAGCTCTCTCAATTATTATTGGTAGCAAGCAAGAAAAAAAACAATAAAAATAAAAGATAGAACACATCTGACAAGCTTGATCTAATAACTCTATACAGAACAGCATCCAAGAGTTAGAAAATACTTGTCCTGCTCAAGGACATACAGAATATTTTTTTGTACTGTGAACAAGGCCATAAAGCAAGAATAGGTATCCCACAGAACAGCTCTGAAGGCCAATTAAGAAGTAATAACAGAAGGGCAACTAAGAAGTAATAACAGAAAGGCAAATGAAGAATATTGAGAAGTTGGAAAACACATTTCTATTTAATGCACAGGTCAAAGAAGGAATGTTAGTAGGTGTTAACAAAAACACAAAAAGCCTAAAACTGAAGGGCAACCCAAAGTCTACTTGTTAAGATTTGTAGGAAACCACAAAAGCAGCATTTTGAGATCTCTTTAGCTTTGAATGATTTTATTACAAAAGAAAAAAGATTGAAAAATCATGAGTTTTTTCCAACATTAAAGGTTATAATAGGAAGAGCAGAATATACCCAAGGACAGCAAGAAGAAAGATATAATATAGATATGAGCAGGTATCATTGAAATAGAATATAAAAGTACAATATGAAGCAACAAGAAAGGTAAGTTTTATTCTAAGTAAACTTTCTGTGAGATTGATCAGAAAGGAGGAAGGGAGAGAAAAAAAGCCATAAATAAATAATATACTGGACAGTAAAGGAGATATGACAAAAGATGGGGCAAGATTTAAAATATACGAGATCATCAACAATTTCATGTCAGTAAGTTATAAAATTTAACCAAGACAAAAATAATCTGGAAAAATTACAACTTGTCAAGAGAATTTCAAGAAGAAATAACTGGACCATTTCCTTGCACCACACACAAAAATAGACTCAAAACAGATGAAAAGACCTCAATGTGAGACAGGAATCCATCAAAATCCTTGAGGAGAACACAGGCAGCAACCTCTTGAACCTCAGCTGCAGCAACTTCTTCCTAGAAACATTGTCAAAGGCAAGGGAAACAAGGACAAAAGTGAACTACTGGGACTTCATCAAGATCAAAAGCTTTTGCACAGCAAAGGAAACCATCAACAAAACCAAAAGACAACTGACAGAATGGGAGAAGATATTCTCAAATGACATATCAGGTAAAGGGCTAGTATCCAAAA
>ML109614.1:0-55696 GCA_003697995.1 Taxidea taxus jeffersonii | reverse complement strand
CCAAAAATACATTATATGTTAATTAATTGAATTTAAATTTTTAATTAATGAAAAAAACTGAAAAAAGGTGAAAAAAGAAGAAATAAAACTGTAAATATTTCTACAACTATTAAAAAGTTGAACCAGTAATGAAACATACTTACAGATAGAAAAATAAGGCTCCAAAAGTTTTACACGTAAGTTCCACCAAATGTTTAAAGAACATACTCTGTGTTTGAGTAAATTTTCTGGAGAACAAAGAATGAGAAAAGAATCCCTGGCTGATTGCACAAGGTCAGTTTAACCTTGGTACAAAAGGTTAAGGTTTCTTGAGAAAGAAAGGTTTCTTGAGAAAGAAAATTATAGGTTAAGATTTCTTGAGAAAGAAAGGTTTCTTGAGAAAGAAAATCATAGTACCTAGTTTCTCATTCATAGAGGTGCAAAAATACTAAACAAAATATTTACAAATGGAATTCAACAGCACATAAAAGGAAAATACATGATATCTAGGTTGAAATTACATTGTGCATAAAAAGGTGGTTTTTAGAAAATCTATAAATATTATTCAAACTATTAAAAAATTAAAGGAAAAATATGTTCCTTTAAATAAATGGAGCAAAAAGGATCAAAATTCAATACCTATTCTTAATTCAAAAAGAAGTTAGTAAGCTAAGAGAATTTTGTTGACCTGATAGTATGTATCTGCAGAAAACTTAGAATAAACCTCATTCTACATAAGAAAACATCAGAAGCACTTCCTTTATAATCAGTAATAAAAATAAGAATGGCAACTATTACCAGTTACAGTCAACATCTCACAGGAAGTTCTAACTAATCCAATAAGGCCAGAGACGTAAATGCTATAATTTTCTGTGTGTAAATCCATAGTTAACTTAATAGAATAATATGAATACTATCAATAATGAGAATTTAGTAAGAAAGGAAGGCATAGAATGAGTTTTTGAAACCTCAGGTCAGTTGCATTTCTGAGTACCAGTAACAAACAACCAGAACATGTAATTTTTTTTTATTTGACAGACAAAGATCACGAGTAGGCAGAGAGGCAGGCAGAGAGAGAGAGGAGGAAGCAGGCTCCCCAGCAAGCAGAGAGCCCGATGTGGGGCTCAATCCCAGGACCCTGGGATCATGACCTGAGCCGAAGGCAGAGGCTTTAACCCACTGAGCCACCCAGGTGCCCCCAGAACATGTAATTTTAAAAGCATGATTCATAAAACAAATATCACTATCTAAAATTATAAATACTTAATTTTGAACAGAAAATATGAAATACCTATATGCAGAAAATTATAATTCTTTTCCTGAACATTATTAAAAAGACCTAAACAAGTGAAGTAGTAGCTTCCATTCATGGATTAAAAAAACCTCAAGTGCATCAAGATTTTAAAGATCTCCAAATTGACGTGAGAATCAATGTGATCTAGTTAAAAAAAAAAAATCACTTTTTGTGGGGAGTGGAACTTGAAAAACTGATTCATCTGTACTGAAATACAAAAGGCTCAAATTAGCTTAGACACTCTTAAAGGAGAAAATGGAAGAGGAGGAACAAATTTCTATGTCAGTTTTACAAAACTTATTATGAAACTGTAATGATTAGACTTTGTGACTCGTACAGGTACGGGTGTAGACAAACTGAACAGTGCAATAGGACAGATACCCAAAGAGCTGTGCATGTATATAACTCAGAAATGAAAAATATGACATAATATATTAGTAGGGAAAAGAGAAACTGTGTAATCAGTGAAGCTGAGGGGCAGCTGGGTGGCTCAGCCAGTTGAGTCTTGGACTCTTGGTTTCAGCTTAGGCTGTGATCTCAGGGTCATGTGATCAAGCCCTGCAAAGTGCTCCCTGCTCAGCAGGGAGTCTGCTTCTCTCTCTCTCTCTCTCAAATGGATAAATAAATCCTTAAAGAAGTAAAGTGAAAAACAAATGAAGATGAAAAATATTTTTTTTACTTTGATACATTTATATATTGTAGTATAATTGCTGATGTAGCAGTGTTCATCACATTGCATAATTTTGCTACAATACTATTGTCTATATTCATTTTACTGTGCATTAGATCTCCATGACTTGTTTACTACTTGTTTCAAGTTTGTATGCTTAGAAATCATCATTCATGCCCTTATCCCCATCCCCTAGTAACCACCATTTTATCTCTTTTTTTTTTCTATTGGTTTAACTTTTTTGGATTCCACATGTAAGTAGTATCATATAGTACTTGCCTTTGTCTGACAGTTTATCTCACTTAGCATAATGTGCTCATGCTTCATCCATGTTTTCTCAAAAAGGAGGCTATTTTCCTTTCTTTGGGCTGAATAATATTCCTTTGTGTATATATACCCCTTCTTTTTATCCATTCATCCACTGGTGGACACTTGGGTTGTTTCCATATCTGAGCTATTGTGAATAATGCTTCGAGGAACATGGAAGTGTATATACATATCATTGAAATCCTGTTTTCATTTCCTTTGGGTATATACCCAGAAGTAGAATTGCTGGATCATATGGTAGATCTATTTTTAATTCTTTGAGGAGCTTCTATACTGTTTCCCATAGTAGTTAGAACAATTTACATTGCCATCAGCAGTGTGTTGATTACATTCCTATCAACTCTTTACAACTCATCCTTGCCAAAACTTAGTGTCTCTTGTGTTATTTTTATTTTTACAATGTAATCCATAAAAGTGATTTCCTGATGCATTATGAATTTCAAATGCAGAACATTAATTTTTAGGTGAAAATTGATGTCTATGGAGTAGGGAATGATTTTTAAAATAAATTAAAAATAATACCCATAGAAAGAAAGGTTGGTAGGTGTAATTTTATCAATGTTAAAAATTCTTCATTGAAAAAAATGAAATTAATGTTAAATGCAAGAATACATATATACACACATACCTTTTGTAAGGCAACATCACATACAAAATTCAGGGCAGTGGCTATGTGTAATGGAAACAAGAGGATGAAATAGAGAAGAAAATAGGTAAAGTACATTATTGACAATATTTTCATTTCTGGCTTAAGTGGTGGATTGGTGGCTATTAATTATTTTATTAGATAATTAATTAAATGAGTAAAATCAAAGAAAGTCAGTCTGGACAAATTACAATAGCACTTTATGAACAAAGGCCTCTGATTAACCTAATTCAGTACATCTTCCTTTTAAAAAGTCAAAGACATGGTCACACACACCAAAAACAAGTAGATAAAAGAATAAATATGTAGCAGAAGACGTAAACAGAAGGCAGTAATTCGGCTAGTGCTATAATTATAATAGTTAACTGAATCCAAAGAAGATTAACTGAATAAGATTTTTGCCACTGGAATTTCTGAGATATTTTATGCACTTCCAGTTTTTTCTTCTATGATTGTTTTGCATTGTGCTGTAAAAATAAATGCATAACACTGATATTGAGAGGGGAAAGATGCGTTTGTTAGGCAGGGTGATTGAATAATAAGACAGGCCTATTCAGTGTTTGATGACAGTAGGCAGATTCATAGAGTTGTGAAGGCTAGATCAGGTATGAAACAGCATATTTTAACAATAAAAATAATAAAATAGCTAAATTATCAAATATTTGCAAATTATTTACTTCACATACAATAATTCTACTCTTTCTTGCATTTTAAAATAAGTTTGTGAATAAGAAACAAGTAGATGGCATTCCAGAGAAGGGGCAAAACATGCCACATAAGTCCCAGCCTGGTTTATCTTCATTACCCAGAAGCCTATTTGCTACATGTCATCATGGGCCATAGAAAGCCTTTGGAGGGGGTGCCTGGGTGGCTCAGGGGGTTAAAGCCTCTGCCTCGGCTCAGGTCATGATCTCAGGGTACTGGGATCGAGTCCCACATCGGGCTCTCTGCTCAGCAGGGAGCCTGCTTCCTCCTCATTCTCTGCCTGCCTCTGCCTACTTGTGATCTGTCTGTCAAATAAATTAATAAAATCTTTAAAAAAAAAAGAAAGAAAGCCTTTGGAGGAGATTTGGAAGGTCAGGTGAAGGAGCAGCAATGTGTGTTTATCCTCAAGAAGTCTGTGAACGGCATTCTAGTGTTGCTTCTTGCTGGGTTTTCTGGTTAGGAGACACAACAGCTGGGTTCACAGCTCCTACAGCTCCTGCCAAATTTCCTGCTTTCAAGTCAGGTACACACAGCTCTGTGATAAAGGGCAGCCAGCTTCGGCAGCACAACCCCATCATCACATTTGGAAGTGAAGCTGGTCTAACAAAGGTTCCAGACCATCCTTGTGCATTGGAGCTCCGCCTTCCAGGTTCCATCTTGACCTTGCTTCCCCACCTCCAAGTCCATCTGCCCTCCTCTGCTGCTTCCACTCCGGTCTTCGGGCTTTAGCAGCAGACACAGCTTCACACAGACTGAGAAATCAGCCCCTTCAACTGCACAACCTCAAATCCCATAATAAACCCCTTGTGATACATACCTCCTAGTTCTGCTTCTTTGGACACACCCGGAGTAGAATCACATCCAGAGGATAATCAAGAACAAAATGCTTTCCCCATGAGTTCATCAGTCTCAGGTTTTGTTTGGAGGCAACCTGGTGCAGCAGGCTTTGTAGTAAAGTTGATCAAGGATCCAGTTCCAGGCCCCCTTCTTAGAGTTGGACTCGTCCCTTCATTTCCCTGAATATCGGTATCTCTCTGTGTAAAATTCTGGTAATAGTCTGCTTTCTAATGTTCATGGGATCATCAATTTAATCCTATATTTCAAGCCCCAAAGCCAGGAGGTGACTCTTGGTAAATGTTCCTGCCCTTTGTTTCCATCCAGGGCTTTTCAGGCCTTAGAAAACTGTCAGATGCCTGAATTCACACAGCAGTTGCTTCATGGGGCCTCCTACATAATTAATTGGCTTTTTCAACCTAGGAGTGAGTCTTGTACAGTTTTCAATGACTACAGGGAAGAGACTTGTTGATTTTTAAACATATTAGGTCTCCAACTCCATGGACATCAAACTTGCTCTCCATGATGAATTCTAAATTAAGGTAGACGTTCAAGAAGTTTCCTTTTATTCACAGAAATATGAATAAGCTAAATTCTAAGACTACATAAGATACAAAATAAAGAAAATGTGGCAAACCAGGCAAAACTCAAAATGCATTTTATGCTTTCCAGAGATGGGACCTAAAGGATTCTATGTGTGTTTGTGTTTAGTTATTCTACTGAAGATCTTTTGGGGATGCATGATGTCTATAGGCAAAAATTCTTTCTGCTTCAAATTGAAGCGGCTGTTTGGTAAATTAGTTGCTGAAAAGACAAAGAAACTCTTTCCAGCTTTTAGGAGGTTCTGTTGTGCTCCCCTAGAATGATATATCCAGTCACTCAGACTTAAAGCTACCTCACATATATTGTTTCAGAATGGGACAGTACTGTAAGAGGCACAGTGATATAGAAAATCCACCACCACCACCCAGCTCTGTTTCTTATTGGTCAGTGAATACCGTTCCTTAGGTAACAGAAGAGAAGGTTTCACAGAATAATGTCAGTTTTACTGAGAAGATGAGGTTAAGTCTTAGAAAAAGATCAGTGACATCAAGGAACATTTGGCCCTGATTTTGGTTGAACTTCAGGTACTAGTGAAATATTAGAGTAAAGTTTGGTGTGTCATCAGAGTTAGTCTCCATAAATAGCACTGAGCTCTGTCTCCTTCTCTTCCCCTCCCTCCACAGTCCTCCTCCAATCAGAGAGGGCTTCTTGAGGGAGCTTTGCAGGTTCCTTAGAGGGCTCTAGGACATTCCGCTAGGCCTTCTCCAGGGCTCTAGGCCATGACATTTGAAAAGTTGCCTTTTAAAGATGAAGGCAGCATGGTCGTGGTAGTTGCTGGGTTGAAGAGATGAAAAGACCTGGGTTTTTATTTGGATTCTGCCTATCACTTACTGAACAACCCTAGGCACACCACTTCCAGAGCCTGGCATTCTTTCCTCAGAGTTAATAGCATTTGCCCTCTCAAGGTTATCTTGTTGATCAAATTAGGAAATGCATGAGGAAACACTTCTAAAGCTTAAAATGAAAAGCTCTTTGCACCAGCTCCTTCTCAAGTCCTCAAATGATAAGCCTTCTCCAAAAGCTTTTTTTTTTTTTAACCCCCACCATTAACCTTGTTTCTTTTCCTACATCATGCCCTGTTCTTTGGTGATTTCAACAGCACTCAGAGCTTAAAGTAGTCACCTAGAGGCATATGATTCTTAGGTTGACATCTCTACCTCCAAACCCTTTTCGAATTCATCAGCTGGACTTCCAGCTGTTTTATATTCCACATGTGTTGCCCCGTCTCCTATTCAGCTACTTGAAATATCTTTACCAGCTCCCCAATCTCCCTACCTCCTCATCAGAATTTCCCTTTTCTTTAGTGTCCATCTTCCCAACCATAGAGACTAAAAGATCTTAGAAATATTTTGGCCTCTTTCTCTCCGCAGCCCCAAGTTCCCACATGTGGCTTCAGATTTGGTTAATTCTCCTCCTACACGATCCTCCTTTCATGTCTGTGCTGCTGGTTCTGTCCACACTGCCTCATCCCAGCACTCATGACCTCATGCCTGGATCCCTGCGGCTGTTCCCTACTCCATCTCCGCATCCAGAACGCCCACAATTGCGCAAATCCTCCTCGTCATGCCAAGTAATTTTTAATAAAATACAGCATAGGTCATATTGCTCCCTTGCTCCAAGATAGTTATGGCTTTCTGTTGCCTGAAGAAAACAGCATCGATTTTCTTGGAGTTGCTGGTTGCTGTCTCTTTGAGGCACCTATGTGTGTACACTAAAGAAAGAAGTAGTAACTGTTACACACCCCTTACTCATTTCTCTGTTAGAGCTGGCTGCTTCTGCATTTGCAAACTGTAGAGAACAACAGTCAATCTGTCCATAAGTATTCCTAGTTAGTCTCATTAACTTTAAATTCACCTCTTTTCCCTCAAATATCTTATGTCCTCTTTGTCTGTATTATAGTTCCTTAAAAACATTTTTTCCCCTCAACTGTCTATTTGGGTTATTCTTCTTCCTCCTTGTAGCTGAAATGCTCATACTTGCAAATTTCCTGGGCAGATGTTCACCCTGGGTTTGGAATAGAATATGCCCCCAAATCCACACCTGGAGCTGAAGCATACATTTGCATATGGATTAACTAACGTAGCTGAAGATCTCATTTATACTTAGAAAGGAATCAAACAGCCATAAAAATTACATTACTCCAGTGTGTTTAAGTGCATATAAAATAGCCTAATCATAATTATTGGCCTGATGTATTTTAGAATTTACATGACAAAGACAGCTCACTCCTTAAATTCCATAGCAGGAAAAACTATTCTTTATTAGTATATAAAAATAATTGTTGAAAGATGCTAAAACAACACTGACATAACATTATAAGCATAGGCATATCTAGAAGATGACACAAAAGCAGTATATTTAGGAGAGAAACAGACCAGATATTTCCCTGAACCAAGACCTACTTAACATTTGCCTGCATAATGGCATTACATGGATCTTTGCAGTTTCTTTCACGTTTGGTGATGGCCAAGTTACAAAAAACAAAAGTGTCATGGAAAACGTAAGTGAGCTAAATCATCCATTTAGCCATCTTTCTCCACTTATCCTACCCAAACACCCTCCAAGGCACTTCCAAATTCTTTGTGTGCTTACATTTTATTTTATTTTTTTAAAGATTTTATTTATTTATTTGTCAGAGAGAGAGAGCGAACGAGCACAGGCAGACAGAGTGGCAGGCAGAGGCAGAGGGAGAAGCAGGCTCCCTGCCGAGCAAGGAGCCCGATATGGGACTCGATCCCAGGACGCTGGGATCATGACCTGAGCCCAAGGCAGCCGCTTAACCAACTGGGCCACCCAGGCGTCCTGAGACACTGTGTGCTTACATTTTAAAAGAAGGCGTTTCCAGGGACTCTTAAGGCAAAGTGCTCCAAGCTACTGTTGTTGCTGCCACTCACTTGCTTAGACAATGTTAGGAAGGGGAAATGTGCTCAGCATCATTGCCTCCTCATGCCCACAAGAATGCAAACCTAGAACTTGGAATAAAGGGCAATGTTTGTTGTTCATCAGTCTCAGAAGGAAACTGACAGCACACTCTAAAAGATTTATCCAAACATATTACATATACAGAGCTGTGAGTATGGTTAGGGAGCTAGTGACACATGATGAATATCCCAATAACTAGCACCAACAGGAAGCCCTTCATCTAAAGCAAGAGGGGGGAAAGGTTTCCAAAGGCTGTGGGAGATGGGATGGGAAAGGGGACGGTGGGTGGAGCTGCATGATAAGAGCTCTGGCTCTAGAAAACACTGATTTCCTGCTGACACTTCCCACTGGCCAAACCCAAAAGGCAGCAGAGGGCACGGGAACCAGGGAGATCCAGTCCATAGTGGTTAGCATCCAGAGCAGGGCAGAGAACTGAAGAATGGATAGATGTGGCTCAGGCAGGGACCAAAGAGAGAAAAACTAGTACTCTCATCTTCTATCAGGACCTCGGCAACTGTATTAAATGATCGAAAACTTTAAGAAGGAGCATATCTGTCATAGCAGCCAATAAATAGTAAGTCTTATTGGGTATTAATATATGTAACTGATATTATAATACACCGACTTAAAATCAGTAGACCTGGCTGCCTAAAGATTTCTAAGGATACAATGATACATATAGAATATCTGTTCAGCACTTAGAGTGGCTAATTAATTTTGAGAGAGTCAATGCATGGAGTGGTGGGTTATGAACAAATCCCCAGACAGCATGAGTTTATTCTGTGTGCTTAAGCACAGCACTCTAGTGAACTGTTCAGACTTGTGCATCATGAAACACTGAAAGTTAGAATGAGATGGAAATCCCTGGGGAAGCTTTCCACTCCACTGCATTGTGAATGGGAAGTAGTTAAATATTTTCCTAGTTCTGAAGATAACTAACTACATTCCTTCTGTAAACCTGAGTATAATCGTCACTATGAAGAATAGAAATAAAATCAAGAACCAAATGATTGTTTAAAACCACTTTTAAATTATATGTGTATATTTTAATATAAAAAATTCTCATTTAATCTTCATTAGTCTATGTAAACCAGATGAAAAATTAGAGTACATAGAAGTTAAAAGATGTGCCAGGAATCACCCATCCAAGTGATGGAACCAAAATTAAAACTGGTTGATAACCACCGGAATCACTTATGAATGTCTTTAAAATTGAGAGCTGCTGAGTCCCACCCTATATCTACTGAAGTAGCATCAGGATTGGATTGGGAGTGACTTGTGGTGACACATAGCAATTATTCTCTGTACTTTTAAAGGCTCCACACCAAGGCTGATGTACTGACAGGTTCATAATTGCTAAAGATATAAACTGGCCAAATGCTGAACAGCAGATTCTAAGGAGCAACTCCATTCAGTTCTTGATTGATTCTCTGTCTCCAAGTGGGTCATCAGTTACAAACAGGAATGTTCTTGTCAGGTCAGAATTTTGATGGAAGCTATATTTGGAGTCGTGCTATTTGCCCTATTATTGTCAGGTCATGAAATGCAATTTAACAAAATGCTTTTTCTAAGACCTGATGTGAAAGTTTAAAAGCCTCCCTCCTTCACCTTTTGTGCATTATAGTTTGCATGGAGAATAGGCACATAGCTAAAAGAAAAACACTTACTTCAAGTTCTGGAAATAGCAACTGAGCACCACTCATTCTCCTTCTGACACTGGGGTTATCCTAGGAATACAGCTTCAAGTGAAGTCAAACATAAATTCACAAATAAATACTTGAAGAGGGAGACAAAATCCAGCCACCATGGGTTACCATTCCCCACTCCACCAAAATAAACAAAATCATTTGCTTCAAATGAAGGCTTCTTGAAAGGAAGAAAGATATAACCAAAATAATCAGAAGAATGTATAATGCACAGTAGGGTCTAACAAACTGGGAAATTTTTTAGTTTGATGCAAGGTAAATAACAGGGAAGCTGTGCTATTCCTCACATTCCTCCATGATGCATTGATGTGTCATGGCACCCCTTGAAGATTGGAAGGTCTTCTTCACCTTGATTTTTGGACTCAGACCAACCCTAAATTACTACTCTTCTTCTTCTGTCCTTTATCTCTTTCTAACAACTTGTTGGAGTGGTTTGCTGATATTATAATACATTTAAGGGAGGGAGTTCTTAAAAACAATTAATCCTTTTTTGTATTGATCTTTAAACTAGCCAACATTTTCCACTGGATTCTTGGTAACCTCTCTGCACTATAGAATAAGATCTGAAATCTGGTTACTCTTATGAAAAATTAGTCATCACTAATGCAGAGTGTACTTTTGGTTGCATTTAAGAGTCAGTATGGAGGCACCTGGGTGGCTCAGTGGGTTAAAGCCTCTGCTTTCAGCTCGGGTCCTGGTCCCAGGGTCCTGGGATTGAGCCCCACATCGGGCTCTCTGCTCAGCAGGGAGCCTGCTTCCCCCTCTCTCTCTGCCTGTCTCTCTGCCTACTTGTGATCTCTCTCTGTCAAATAAATAAATAAAATCTTAAAAAAAAAAAAAGAGTCAGCATGCCATTGGTATTCAAGTTAAAGAAAAAAAGAAAACCAACAATAATCAAATTTTTCTTGTAATGGTTGGATGGCAGCCTTCCAGAAGATTAGTGGCATTAATTCAAAAATTACTTCTTGGTAGGACAGATGAACACTATGGTGACTCAGGTGGAATACTACCTCAAGTAGAAACTATAACTTGGGCAATAGAACTATCCACACACAACAGATGTGTTAGTGAGCAGAGCGGAACTTCATGAGGAGCTGAGTGCATGCATACAGATGTGGTCATTAAGGGCTTGTGCTGACTCAAAAGCCTGCCTGGCTGTCTTTCCGAACGTAATCCTCCCATTTCTCCATTCTTTTCTAAACAGAAGCTGGAGGAGGAGTGGTCAGCCAAACCAGGTAGAGCTCTACCTTCTGATTATGCACTGCCTCCTTCAATGCTTCCCCCTGAGAGTGGAGGACCAGTTTTTTCTTTCAGACATGGCCACCTCACTTGAAGAAACTCTTTGGCTCAGTTCAGTTCTACAAGTCACAGAGGCGGCTGAGAAAGACATTTATCTAAAAGAATTTGAGAATAATATAGATAATACAGAGGTATTTTATCAGGTCAATAATGTGTATAATATGGAGGAAGCATGACTAAGTGCGAAGAGAAAAGCAAGATAACTTTGCAGTATTTCAGGAAGTACCATATGTCTTTAGTCAGCAAAACACTGTTTTATACCAAAAGGAAAAAAAACCTCGTTCCATACTTTCTTGAATATGTTTAATGAGATTGTTTCTGAAATTTCTTCAATTTAAAGTTTATCTCAAAACAGCTTTTAGGGGCACCTGGGTGGCTCAGTGGATTAAGCCTCTGCCTTCGGCTCGGGCCTGGGATGGAGCCCTGCATCATGCTCTCTGCTCAGCAGGGAGCCTGCTTCCCTCTCTCTCTCTTTCTCTGCCTGCCTCTCTGCCTACTTGTGATCTCTGTCTGTCAAATAAATAAGTAAACTTAAAAAAAAACAGATTTTAGATATTTCTGTCAGACTTGGGCAACTTAACTTAAATGCAATTTTTCTTTGACAATTAAACAGAGTCAGATACTTTTGAGAAATGAATCCCAATTCCTAAAACTTATATTTGTAGCTCTTTTGTTTTTCTTTTCTGACATAAAAAAGTATAGCCATTATCTTTTCCATTTTGCTTATTTGAAAATAACTAACCTCAAGTATTTAAGCAAAATACATTTTGACTTAAGACTATATATTTCCATGGATTTCGTAAATCAGTGCACATGCTCCTCAAGCCCTGCTTTACTTGTGTGTCCTCAGAAGGAGCTTGGGCTTACATGGCAGAGTGTGCCAGGGGCTGGCAGCAAAGGAGGGGTGGACCCATTGTTGCAGACACCCACAGCGATAACATCAAGCTCCAGGCAAATTGTAATTAGGCAAAGAATGTTCTCTTCTATATTCTTCTCTTAAAAACACCATGGAGAGCAGCTGTAAAATGCAGAGTTATCTTAAGACTTTTTGTCATATACTATTTATTGAATCACCTGGAATGTTTTTGGTTGGATGTCTCATTGTACAACCAATACATTCATCTCTGTCCCCCAACTTGTGTGGCTAAAAAGAAGGATGATATGGGAGAAATATAACTTAGAACCATGAGTCTAAGGATTTCAGTCCCTTCAGCAGGCATCAAGGCTTATTTCAAGTGGCTGTGTTGTCCTTGGGGGCCAGAGTGTCTCACAAAGTCCCCTGGGGGCCTTGCATTTCTTTCCACTGTGCTTCGTGTAGAAGGAAACAGGTAACAGCCGAACTCATCCTGGTGAAAATACCTCCTCGGTGTCTGAGCAGACAAATCCTAGGGAAGAGCATGTTAACCATTAGAGAAAGTAGGGAAACTGGAGTGGGATTAAAGGAATATACACATTAAAGGGATATAAAGGTATTTCTTAAAGGAACATGACATTAGTACATTCAGGTTGGAAAAAAAAAAACAGATTGAATCCTTTAGTCTTAGTTAATACTTTTTAATAGCTACAAGGAAGGGGCGCTTAGGAGGCTCAGTCAGTAAAATATCCGACTCTTGATTTTGGCTCAGGTCATGGTCCTAGGGTCATGGGATTGGTTCCACTTGGCTCTTCACTGGACATGGAGCCTGCTTGGGATTCTCCATCTCCCTCTGCTTCTCTACCCTCCACCCCACTCAGATGTACACACTCTCTCTCCCTCTTTCTCTCACTCAAAAGTGAAATAAATAAATAAATAAATATATAGGGAAAGCAACTCCCACAGCAAGCTAATGAAAAGAAAGAGTCTGAGGAGTGACTATCCAGGAGGCAGAGTAGAGTGAGGGTGCAAAACACCTTCTAGAACTGCAAGAATTATCCAAGAGAAAAGAAAGGTGTAAAGGAGAGTCTCTACTTACTCCATATTTACATGTATCGAGTACAGTTCTGTGTATTTCCCATGTGTTATTCTAACTCCAAAAAAGGTAAATAATATATAATTTTCTGATTCACCTGATGTGTAAACGGATGTTTAGAGAAATTAAATACTTTCCTAACATCACACAAGTGTTAAACAGAAAGTTTGTGTTCAAAACTAAGGTCGCCTACCTAACTAATTTCAAAGCCTATTTTCTCTCTGTAACAAAACCAACTCCATATGGGAAGCCACTTGGTTATATCACCAGACAACTTTCACTGAAAAGGGAAAATGAAGTCTCAGGACATTAGGAATACTGGCAGTTTCCAAGGATTTTCCAATAATCGGTGCTATTTCTCCTCATAACCATATGCTCCTACTCCCAGACCTCTACAATCTTATGAAAATAGTGGAAAATTACATTTTGCCCCTAGGCATTCAGGAGGTGAGAAGTCAAAATCAAAACCAAGAACAGCAGAGTTTTATGAAATGATAAAAATGAAAGAAGAATGAGATTTTTGAGACTTTGTAATTTTAAAATAAAAATTGTTTTCAAAAGCTTTAATAATAGTAGAGTTGGGGGGGCGCCTGGGTGGCTCAGTGGGTTAAGCCGCTGCCTTCGGCTCAGGTCGTGATCTCAGGGTCCTGGGATCGAGTCCCGCATCGGGCTCTCTGCTCGGCGGAGAGCCTGCTTCCTCCTCTCTCTCTCTGTCTGCCTCTCTGCCTACTTGTGATCTCTCTCTGTCAAATAAATAAATAAAATCTTTAAAAAAAAAAATAGTAGAGTTGGGGCTTTCAAAGTCAGAAATACAATTTCTGTGTAATCAAACACAAGAATATCTATATGTTCAGTATTCCACTAGACATTTGCATGTATACAGTTATAAATAAACATTGGGGAAATATTAGATATTAACTAAAATATCCCAAAAAAGGAATAAAAGCAACATAGGAAAACCTCTGGTTCAAGTGTGTTTTTTAAGGATAACATACCAGGGATGCCTGGGTGGTTCAGTGGGTTAAGCCTCTGCCTTTGGCTCAGGTCATGATCTCAGGGTCCTGGGATCGAGTCCTGCATCAGGCTCTCTGCACAGCAGAGAGCCTGCTTCCCCCTTTTCTCTCTCTCCCAGCCTCTCTGCCTACTTGTGATCTCTGTCTGTCGAATAAATAAAGAAAAATCTTTAAAAAAAAAAAAGAATATAACAAAGCTGGATTAGCTGGTCAAACATTAAAATGATAATTTTTTAAATATATTTTTACATTAGTCCATGAATGTAATGTATATTGTTTGGGTGTGTATTGTGTATTGGTTCAGTTAAAGTCACAACCTGAACACAAGGTCTAAAATATATTTTCCAAATGTGAGATCCCTTTGTCAGTTGCCTAAAACTTAGGGGAGAGTTTTGTTTGTTTGTTTGTTTGTTTGTTTCATTTAGAAATATCTAAAAAAAAAGGACTTAACTTCTTAAGTATAGAGATGAAACAGTTTGAGCATATATTGTTATCCTTTATTTCCAGATGAAGAAATCTTTGTCCAAAGTCAAGCAGCTGGTAAATTTTAAAACCCAAATTCCATGTCATCAAAACCAGTGGTTGTCAACTGGTAGCAATTTCTGATATTAGGTAGATATATCTCAGTGTGGCTCTAATACGCATTCCCAAATAACTAATGTTGTTGAATCTTTTTTATTCAACCTATTGTTTTTGTATTATAGATTGCAGATATCTGCTCACACAATAACTTTTGTTTTTACTTTCTTAGTGCTGTATTTTGACAAATGTAAGTTCTTACACCAATTTTCAGACCTTATCTATATAGGGTTTACAATTCTCTTTTTCTTTTTTTTTTATTATTTTTTTAAGCTTTATGTAAACATATAATGTAACCCCACCACCCTCTCCCAACCCCTCTCCCCCCCACCCCCCTCAGTTTGTTTTATGACATTAAGAGTCTCTTTTGGTTTGTCTCCCTCCTGATCCCATCTTGTTTCATTTTTACTTTTCCTACCACCTTAACTCCCACCCCCATTGCATCTCCACTTCCTCATATCAGGGAGATCACGTGATAAAATGAACAAGTCAGGAAATGACAGATGCTGGCGAGGATGTGGAGAAAGGGGAACCCTCCTACACTGTTGGTGGGAATGCAAGCTGGTGCAACCACTCTGGAAAACAGCATGGAGGTTCCTCAAAAAATTGAAAATAGAGCTACCTTATGACCCAGCAACTGTCAGGTCATGATCCCAGCGTCCTGGGATCAAGTCCCACATTGGGCTCCTTGCTCAGCAAGGAGCCTGCTTCTCCCTCTGCCTCTGCCTGCCACTCTGTCTGCCTGTGCTTGTTCCTACCCTCTCTCTCTGACAAATAAATAAATAAAATCTTTAAAAAAATAAATTAATTAAATAAAACACCTTTGCCTCGTGTAAGGCCATAAGGGTGGGTAGTCTATATTTTACTAGATAGAGACTTTCTTGTTTCATCTTTCACATTTAGATCTACAACTAGCCTAGAGTTAATTTTTCATATGGTGTAAGATAGGGGTCAAGGGATATGTATTTTCACATAGTAATTCAATTGGTCCAGTATGCATCTGTTTTCTCACTACTTTGCAATTCTACCTTTGCCATGAATCAAGTCTCCATTTAGAAGTTGGTCTGTTTTGGGACTCTGTTTTATCCCATTGGTTTATTTGTCAATCTTCTTCCAATCCCATATTGTAACAGTTACTGTAGCTTTATAATAAGTTTTGACATCTGATAGTGTAAGTCATACAACTTTGTTCTTTTCCTTTGAGATAGTCTTGGCTTTTTGGTCTTTTACTTTTCTATATAAGTTTTAGAGTCAACTACCAAATTTTATGCTCCAAAAGAGTCTGCTGGCTTTGTATTTATGAGTGCATGCCTTTTTTTATTTTTAAATTTTTTTGTGTGAGTGCATTTATTCAATAGACCAATTTGGGAAAAACCAACATGCTACCAATAAAACTTTTGTAATTCATAAACGTGACAACTCTCTCCTTTATTTAGTTCTTCTTTAATTTCTCTTAATAAGGTTTTATAGTTTTATGTGTATGTGTTAAGTTCTTACATGATTTTCATTCATTCCTATTAGGTATTAGGTATTTTTGAAGTTACAACAAAGTTTTGTTTTTAATTTTCTACTTCTTACTGGAATATTGAAATTTAGTTGATACTTGTACACTAATTTTTTATCCAAAAATTGCCTAATTCACTTATTTTAATTGTTTAATAGAGTCTCTAAAAGAACTATGGAGAATAATTAGCAGCAGTTTTTATTTTTGTCCTTCTTCATGTGTCTACTTTTTATTTATTTTTCTAACCTTATTATACTAGCTAAGACTGCTAACACAGTGCTGAATAGAAGTGATAATAATCTATACCTTGTTTTGTCCCCTATCATAAGGTGAAAGTCTTTAATACTTCAATAATTCAACATCAAGGATGCTCTTTGCTGCAAGATTTCTGATTTTTTTTTTAACCAGGCTAAGGAAGTTTTGTTCTATTTCGAGTGTGGTTAAGAGTTTTGTGTTCTTTTGTTTTTAACATAAATGGCTGTTGGATTTTATCACTTTTTTTGGGTATATATTCAGATGAT
This sequence comes from Taxidea taxus jeffersonii, assembly GCA_003697995.1. Lineage (NCBI taxonomy): Eukaryota > Metazoa > Chordata > Mammalia > Carnivora > Mustelidae > Taxidea > Taxidea taxus. Next base: position 39,145 of record ML109614.1, on the reverse strand, counting down.
CATGTTACTTTTGCCCTTGTTTTGTTGACATGGTAAATTATATTAATTGGTTTTTGAACTTCAAAATAAATTTTCTTATATCAAGAAGAACCCAACTTGGTCATGCATACATTATTGTATTTGAGTCATTATTATTTTGTTAAGAATTCTTCATTTCTGTTATAAAACGTTATAAAACAACTTGTAGAGTTTCCTTCTTTATTTTCTCAGAAAGAGTTTGTATAAGTTATTCCTTCTTCCTTAAATGTTGAAAAGAATTCATTGGCCAAGGCATTCAAGGCTGGAGTTTTCTTTTGGAGAGCTTTTAAAGTATAGATTAATATATTTAATAAATATAAGACTATTTCAATCTTTTTTTCAGCTTTGTAATCTGTTTATTAAGAATATGTCAATTTCACCTAATTTTCAAGTTTTTGTTAAAGCCATTCATAGCATCCTTTATTAACATTTTATGTCTGTGCTACATTCCCTGTGATATTTTTCTGTCTTTCTTTCTTATTTACTTAACAATCTTGCCAGTTTAAGATTTTACCTTTTCAAAGAACCAACTTTTGTTTTTAATTGGTTTTCTCTATTTTTTACTGTTTTCTGTTCTGTTCTGTTTCTGTTTTTATGCTTATTACTTACTTCCTTCTACTTTCTCTGGGTTTCAGTTGATGGTATCTTTTCCACTTGAGTTGTAGATTTAGATCATTTGAGTGTTTTAACTTTTATTTTTAAATGTATACATTTTAGGCTATGTATTTTCCTCTAGGAGCACTATTTAGCATTATCTTATAATTTTTGATGTTCCATTTTCACTGTCATTCAGCTCAAAATATTTACCCGTTTTCCCTGTGGATTTTGTTCTTTGACCAAGGACTTATTTAGTAGTATACTGCTTACTTTCCTCCAAACTGGGAGACAGTCTAGTTATTGTGTGACTTATTTCTAGCTTTATTATACCTTAGAGCCTACTCTGTATGACTTCAATCCTTTGTAATTTACTGAGACTTGATTTCTAGCCCAGCATGTTTTCAATTTTGGTAGATGCTTCATGTATTCTTGAATAGAATGTGTGTCCTACAGATGCTGTGTGCTGTGTTCTGTGTAAGTCCACTGACTCACCTATCATATTTTTCACATATTCTAGATGCTCACTGATGTTCCCACTGCTTGCTCTGTCACTCATTGAGAGGCATTTTTTTTAATCTCACTGTATTTGTAGATTTGCTTACTTTTGCACTTAGTTCCATCATTTTCTGCTTTATATATCTTGAGACTATTTTATTAGAAGTATATACAGTTTAAATTATATACTGTATCATCCTGGTGGATTGATCCTTCATGAACTCTCCTTTACATCTATCACTGCTTTTATTTTGTCTAATATTAATGTAACTATACCATCTCTCTTTTGGTTTCTGTTTTCATTATGTATCTTTTATGCTGCTTTTTCTATTACCTTTCTTATATCTTCATGTTTAAACTGTTTCTCTTTAAAAATGCATGTTTGTTTGGGTTTTGTATTTTTTTTTTGAAATTTAAACTGGGGTGCCTGGGTGGCTCAGTTGTTAAGCATCTGCCTTTGGCTCAGGTCATGATCCCAGAGTCCTGGGATCCAGTCCCACATCGGGCCCCCTGCTTGGCAGGAAGCCTGCTTCTCCCTCTCCCATTTCCCTTGCTTGTGTTCCCTCTCTCACTGTGTCTCTCTGTGTCAAATAAATAAATAATCGTTTTTTAAAAAGTGATGATAATTTTAACCAGTGTATTTGTCTATTATATTCAATGTAATTAATGATATATTTAGATCTTATTACTTGTTTGGTATTTGTAGTTTGTATTCTTTTTTTTTAATTTATTTTGACTTCTTTTGTATTGTCAAGTATATTGGATTATCAAGTATATGTAGTATATAATACATACTAAGATGTATTAAATCAGTATATTTATATATTATACTATATCAGCAATCATTTTAGATTATAAAGTAAATATTTTTATTTCCATCCTTTATCAATGAATCACTAAAAGAATGTTTAACTAATTTATAAATAGAAGAAGAAAATGAAATACCTATATTTACATACTTGATAATTCCTGTGAAAGTGATATATCATTTATCTGTGGTTCCTTTTATGAGTTCTTTTTATTTTTGTTTTTCATCACTGTGGCCAAAATGTGTGTAGGTATTTTATTTTATTTTATTTTTTCCCTGTTTTAGTCTTATAAAAGTTCTTGAATCCTTTCTCTCATTAGTCTCATTTGTCTCTCATTAGTTTTTAAAAACTCTCAGCCTTGGGGCACCTGGGTGGCTCAGTGGGTTAAGCCTCTGCCTTCGGCTCGGGTCATGATCTTGGGGTCCTGGGATCAAGCCCCACATCAGGCTCTCTGCTCAGCAGGGACCCTGTTTCCCTCTCTCTCTGCCTGCCTCTCTGCCTACTTGTAATCTCTCTCTCTCTCTCTCTGTCAAATAAATAAAATAAAATATTTTAAAAAAATAAAAATAAAAATAAAAACTCTCAGCCATTATCTCTTTAAATATTGTTTCTGCCTTAATTTTTTTCTCTTTTTCTTTTCCTGGGGGCTACATATACATATAGGTAATATTTACAGTGTTCCCTATGTCTTTTAAGCTCTTTTTTATTTCTTATTTTTGTTGATGTTTTTATCTAGATATTTTCTACTGACCAGTCTTCTAGCTAAAAAATGTTCTCTTTACCTGTGCCTAATCAATGCTAAACCACTGATTAATTTCTGGGTGATACCATAACAAGATACCACAACCTGATGGCTTAAAACAACAACATTTTTTCTGGAAGCAGTCTGAAATTAGGGTATTGGCAGAGCTGTTCCTCCCTCAGAAGACTCTATGAAAAAGTTCTCCCTTGCCTCTCATATTTTCTCATGGTCCCAGCTGTTCCTTGGCATTAGGCTGCTTCAGTCCAATATCTGCCTCCTCTTCACATGGCCTTATCTTCTCTTATACATCTCTCCTCTATGTGTCCTAAGGGACACTGGTCATTGGATTTAGAGACCACCCCAATAATTCAGGATGATCTCATCTAGACATCCTTAACTTACTTATGTCTGCAAACACCACCTTCCCAAGTAAGGTAACATTCACAGTTTCCGGAGGTTAGAATATGGACCTATCTCTTTGGGGACCACCATTCAAATCACCACAATTATCTAATGAGTTTTTTTTTTTAAGATTTTATTTATTTATTTGACAGACAGAGACCACAAGCAGGCAGAGAGGCAGGCAGAGAGAGAGAGGAGGACACAGGCCCCATGCAGCGCAAAGATCCCAATGTGGGGCTCGATCCCAGGACCCTGGGATCATGACCTGAGCCAAAGGCAAAGGCTTTAACCCACTGAGCCACCCAGGTGCTCCTCTAATGAGTTCTTAATATCGATTATTATTTATAGCTCTATAATTTTCTTTTGATTCCTTTCTCATACTCCAGTTCTCCAGATGATTTCTTTAGGCTTATATTTAGTTTTTGAACTTAAGAATCATAGTTATTTTAATACTGACATCTGATAAAACTCAATAGCCACATTTTCTGCACACTGTTTCTGTTACCTGTTTTTCAATCTTAGTTTTTAGTTATAGGTCTTGTCTCTTGGATAAATTACTTTTTAGAAACAAAAGGCATATTAAATGTCCCCACAATAAGTGGAAAGAATTATGAAATTCCTTGAGCATTTTTATTATGATGAGAAAATATCTTAATCATAAGGAGAAATAGTACTTTTCTTTTTTGCCTTCTTTTTATGATTGGAAGATGATCCATACAAATTCTTTTTTATCTTGCATATGTCTATATGCAAAAATGGTATCACATAAAGAAATTCTAGATAGTGATTGTGCCTTATTGAAAAATACCCACTATTTTGAGATATTGAGCATTGTGAAAATCCATGAAAAAGACATAGAAAAAAAGATGTGTAAAACATTTTGGTTCTTTTGCACAGTTGTACAATCACAAAGAAGTCAGTATATTTGAGTTTAAAAAAAAAAACAACTTTGTTTTCTTTCTCCTTCAGACTTTGATGTGTGAATAGAAGCAAACAGTTAAAACCAGCATTCAATAATTTAAACCTTAAAATTCTACCAGTCCAGACTTGGACGCTCCAAGAGGTGAGTCAGAAACAATCTAAATAACAAGCACAATAACCAAATTGCTATTTGTCATTGATGTTGAAAACACATTTAGCATGTTGCTTCTGAGGTGTGATTTCTGCAATCCTGTTCAACACCTCTTGTTAAGCACCCTGAAATCGTCCTCGGATTTTTGTTCAAATGTTTTTCTTCCTCCATGTGTCCAATGAAGAAAATGCAGGTGGAGGGAGCCCAGTCCAATCCTAGGGGATTTCTGTAGAAGGTTCAGCTGGACTGTGGGGTTGTGGTGTAACAATTTGGAAAACACTTCATGATAGTATCTTTGTTTAAACCATTGGCTTTATGGGTGTAGTTCAGGACCCATTGTTTCAACCTGACCTTTGTCAAAATGACACAAAAAGTCCCATGATGCAGGAAGAGTATACTTACTCATTGGTTTGGTTAAGATGTATTTAGATGGGTCTGAGGAAGCAAGGGAAAAGTGAGTAAACCTATTTTGGTAAGTTAATAGAATAAAGTAAAAATGGATCACATTTCCAAATTCCATTTATTTCTTTATGCCAAAACTAAAACCTTGTAATGATGATTGGTTTTATATGCAATTTAAGATTCTCTATTAACAGCTATAGCAAATTAACTGCTATATGATTAATAGAGGAAGTTGCTAACATTTCTTATTAGGGATGATTTTTCTCCTTTATTTCTAAGAGAACATGAATAAGGTAGAGTCTTGTCAGAAACTAACTGGTTTATAGAGAATTATTTACCATTGAGACAGAGACAGCCTAAAACTAAGATTGATAGCACATTCCCAACTACATAATAATTGATCAGTGGGTCAGTTTGACATACTTTGAATCCTTTACCACAGAATTCCAGCTGATTCCACAACACCTTCTGATATTCACTGTGCAAACACCTCTTATTTATACAAAACTTAGTTTCCCCACTTTCATGATTTTACTTTCCCTCCCATGACTGCCCCAAATGTATAGACTATTTTCACCTTAACATCTTCCAAGTAGTCCATTATAAGCAATACATTTTGTTTTAGAACCCAGTGCATATATACACATTTGTGTACACAAATACACGCAACAGACACCGAGGTCACATCCCAAACCTAGAGTCAGTCTTTGGGGATGGGGCTCAGCCATGTCTAGCTGAAATATTCCACAGGTGGTGAGGATTTGTAATCAGGTTGAAAATCACTTGTTTATATATTTTCAAAGGAAGGAACTGAGGTTCAAAGAGATAAGACTTGAGTAGAATTCAGTTGTAGGTAGTGGGGAGCCAAACTTAAAATCCAGATCTCTTGACTGCATACAGCTGTTATATTAGTCCAGAATTTGCCAGTTTTGTATCCCGTGGTGTTTCATGGGTGTGTGTGTGTGTGTGTGTGTGTGTGTTTAAAGATTGATTTATTTGTGCTGGGGGGGGAGGGCCAGAGGGAGAGAAAGAGAGTCCCAAGCAGATTCTGCACTGAGCATGGATCCCAACTTGGGGCTTGATCTCAGGACCCTGAGATAATGACCTGAGCCCAAACAAAGAGTCAGATACTTTACGCCACCAAGTTACACCACCAAGGTGTCCCGGTATCTCAGTTCTGTAGAAGTTATGGATGTCACCTTGAGAAATTATTTTCATCAGTTATACAGCAAAGTCAAGTAGATTTCTTTATTACTGAATTTAAAAGGGTTTAAAATATCCTAATGTGCATTATTACTATCCAACTGTGGTGTATGGTACATAGAATTTTCTATACTTGTTTGATCACAGATTCATTTTATTTTCTCATGAAGAGCTGGTCTTGGGTCAATAGTGTATGCAACAGAGGGCAAAAGCTACTAAAAATCATTAATAACTACATTAGCAGCAATTAACATTTTGTAGCCTTTATGGTTTGTATAGAACTTTTATATTGTGACTTTGGTTACTCACTTAAAACACTACATAAAGATGTCTAGTTTTGTTTATTTCCAACACAGAGTTATGAACTAGTACCAAGTTTGTGTCTCTCTCTGGCAATGCAGATTCTAGAAGAATCCATCATTGGAGTAATCACTCTATGATTGCATAATAAAGTAAATCCTCGTAATCAAAGCAAATACCATCACTGTTCAATACCATTGCTTATTTATAAAAACAGAAGTCTAAATCTATGAAAACTGTACTCTTTCTTGAGAAACACTAGTCAGGAATGTGTGTGCATACAGAAAACTAGGCAATTCATGTGCCAGATACGCATTGGGTGCCTATGATCGGGAAGGCACTGTCACGTATTCTGGGAAATACAAACCTGGAAAATAGACCTCATAATGCCTGGAACATGGATTCTTAATGGATATCTTTAGATGAATGTCTACAGAAAACAGAAATCCCATTCAATGAACATTCTTTCTAGAAGGATAATACAAACAGTAACTATAATACAAAAAAATAGTAAATAAATGCTGAGTAGAGTCAAAAAGTATCACAGAGAAAAAGGATAGTAGTAAGAGCTAACATGGCTAATATTTATGGAATTTTTGTCATTGTTCTAAGACTACACTTTTCAGTATCCTAACAGGTGACTACTGACCACTAGAAATGTCATCCATTCAAACTGAAAAGGATTGTAAATGTAAAATGCCTACCAGATTTCAAGGCTGAGTATGAAAAAAAAAAGGAATGTAAAATATTTCATTAATAAATTTTATATTGATCAAATATTAAATTGACAATGTCTTAGGTACATCAGATTAAAGAATATATTATGATAGTTATTTTTAACTGTTCCTTCATATTTTTTAAATTGGACAACAAGAAACTTCAGAATTATTTATGCAGCCTACACTGGTGACAAGCATTACATTTTTCTTGGACAGCACTCCAAATCTAAGAGTTTTAGCACTTCCTGTGCCATTTAATTTTCCAAACCATCCTAACAAGTCAGTACTGTATTTGGGCACTGGCATATTTTAAATAAGCTGGAATTATGCCAGTGAGTAAGGGGCCCACTCTACAGCCAATGCTTGTGGGTAAACTGAGGAAGGCTGTGTGAGGATAATGACGATGACTCAGGTACTAGGTAACATCAGTGAAGTATCTTCCCTCAGCTAAAACTGTGCATGCACATGAAAGTGTCCATTCTAATCGCAGTCATTTTGCAAATTGAGGTGCTGAGGGTTTCTAAGTGGAAGAGTAAAGGGATGGGACTGGGTGTCACTTGAGAAGCCCAGCTGTATCTTCTCATGTGCATGTATTGCCACTTCCATCAGAGTCTCTTTGAAGACTGCTTTCCATTTCCCCAAAACTTATAGGAAGACAGCATGATTGAGCATGGCTCAATATTCTCTTTCATTATGGATGAGAACAAACAGGGTGCTTCTCAGGCTTTCACTTTCTGGAAGACACCAAACTCAAGCCAATTTGGATTTCCCATGAAGGAGAAGTCTTATTATAAGTTTCATCATACTTCTATCTCCAGGTGATAAGGCAAAGATCATGAAAGGCCCATGACTGCAACTAATAGAGCTTTGACATAAAGATGCTCACACTTTTGGCCTGCCACTGTTTTAATTATGTGATACCCACACTTCAGGAAATGTTAAGAAGGTCTGAACTCCCAGTGTCTACCTCAATTGAAGGCTTATAAATCAAAGATTAGAGGGGGAAAAAAAGGCTTAAGCATGGTTAGTACAAAAACTTGGCCTATTTCCATTCCCTGTGCATGAAAAGAAAGAAATAATATTTAGTCTGGATTAATGCAATACCAGTTAAATAAGATCATTGATATGAAATGTTGCCAGTACTGCATTATTGCTGATAATCAGCACTGGGTAAATTTATCTGAGTAGCAGAAGTCTGAGCTGTACCGTAAGGGTCTGGGCTGTCTTCTGGAAACAGTGGGGAAGATTTTCTGCAACACTTTCAAAAGCCTCAGTGGATGGGGCCATTCATTCATCTTAAGCAAAAAGAAAAATAAGGAATGAAAATTTCTCCTGGTAATGGCTTCAGTGGATAAGGAGGACAAATTTAAGATTACTTTAAAAATTTATGTGACTAGGTTATCTGAGGCAGTGTTAGAATTGATTTGTACAAAATGTGATCTATAGATCTCAGGTGCTCTGTATTTCAGAGTCCAAAACATCTTCCACGTGATCTCTAGAAGAGTCCATTTGAAGATGAATAGTTTACGTAGCATGCTCCATTTAAAGGAAATCCTTTACGTAAAATTCTCAATTCTTAAACTTCAGCATATCAAAATTTTTAAAAAAGTACATGTCACTCTTGACATTTCCATATAGATTCACCTTAGGTTTCTTTTGAATGGCAAGTTTTCTCAGAATTTAATTCTACAGGTATTTGGAATGTAAATAATAGCCAAAGTAAGGTGAACCTGATGGGAAGGAAAACTATAGAGAACAAGTATTCCAGGTATTAACAACAACAACAAAAAATGTATTTGAGAATATTCTTTCATGATAATAACTAAAGCAGTCTAGTCCATCTTTTGATTGTGACCCAAAAATGTAACATCTGGAAATGCATCCTATAGGTATTTGGTATGTGTGAAATACTGTATGTTTAAGGATATTTACTGCAGTAACGTATGTAGTGGCAAAAGTTGGGGAAATATTCTAAATCAATATCATAAATGCCTGATAAAAATAAATCACTATATAACTACAAAATAGGATATTATGCAATCACATTAAAAAAGAGAAAGCTCCATATGTAAAAAAGGGGATTATATACCTAATAAATATTATTTTTTAAATAAAGCAAATAGCAGAACAGTGTTTAAAGTTCACCACTTTTTGGGGCACTTGGGTAACTCAGTTGCTTAAGGGTCTGACTCTTAATTTCAGCTCAGGTTGTAATCTCAGGGTCATGAGATCAAGCCCCAAGATGGGCTGATGCTGGATGTGAAGACTGCTTAAGGTTCTTTCTCTCCCTCTCCCTCTGCCCCTACCTACCCCTACCTCCACTTGCACCCATGCACACACACTCTCTCTCTTAAAAAAAAAAGTCCACAACTTTTTCCAATTAATATATATACTTGTGTAAGTGTACCTCATCCATATTCTCATACTAACAGTGTTTGCCAGGTGAGTTGCACAGTGGCTGGAAAGGAGGGTGGGGTACTTACTTTCTGTCCAAATCATTTGTACCTTTTACATTTTATAATCTGCATTTGCCTTACATATTCCAAAATGTAAATAATTTTTTTTTTAATTGGGAGGTGGGATTACAGACTGGTGCTTTAAGGAGAGAGATGGTAAGAGAAAGAAACAAAGGAAATATCTCTCAAAAAATGAACTGACAGGGGCATCTGGGTGGCTCAGTTGGCTAGGCATCTGCTTTCCACTTGGCTCAGGTCATGATCTCAGGGTCCTGGGATCAAGCCCTACATGTGGCAAATTGCTCAGCCAGGAGCCCGTGTCTCCCTCCCTCCCCTTCTGCCCCTCCCCCTGCTTGTACTCCCCCGCCCCCTCTCTCTCTCAAATAAATAAATCAATAAAATCTTTTTAAAAATGAACTGACAAAGTACTCTTTTGTAAGCATAAGATTCAAGAAAGCCTGTCTTACTTTGACCAGTGCAGTTACAGACAAAGTGTGTCAACCATGTTAAGAAGTTAAGAAACACAGCTTGGTGATAAATGTTTAGTTGAAGGTTCAGGGGGTTTGAAAAGATATGTGTCCAATTGAACAGATTCTCTCTCTGTTGTCCGCATTGCATCACATATTCTGGGCAGAACCGTCTACAAGGAAATCCCTCTCATGGAGCAAACATACTCTGGGAACACATGCAGGAAATGGGTGTGATAAATCAGTAAGGCAAAAGGAACATAATGGGTGCTGGAAACAGCTAGAGGAAGGCAGGAGGATATCAAAGTGTTCAGAGAAGAACCAGAAAAACAAGACTGTTGAGGTGACATCACTGAGAAGAAAATAAAACTTGGGACACACCAGCAGAAGAAGCACAGAGATGATCTGACAGCTCCTTAGTCGCTAGGAACAGGAGAGAAAACTCTCCATCTTTTTTGCTGGAAGATCTGCTATGATGGCCCACAGGGGGACACTGTGGTCAAAAGCAAATGCTTCCTTCCATACAAACTTTGGCTTTTAATCTCTGGGTTGAAAAGTATGTACTGAGCCCCTGCTTTGCAAGGTGCTGGGGACAATTCAGAGGTACCAAAGATAAAGCCCTGCCATCTGGCAGCAGATCTACTCTCAAATGGAAAACTTTCAGATGAAAACCTAAATTCAAAAGTATTTTTTTAAATACTAAGAACATCTCTCTCAAACACTTCTCTCAGAGTCTACATCTACAAACAAAAATTTCTACTAGACAGTGCTTTCTGTTCCTTCAACAATTCACTCCTCTGAGATGTAACAAGTAAATTATCTGTGCTAACAGTCTAAGTTTTCATAAAAGTTCAGTCTACTTTTCTTCATTGTTCAAAACATCTTGGTCTTTATACCTTTATACCTTAGAGTTTATAGTCAATTAGATCTCAGAGGATCTTGGAGCTTGAAAAAGTTATATTGAGAAAAAATGTCTATTTTAAGGTATCCAAAACTGAGTATGTGCTGAGTCAAAATGGCTTTCCTTAAACCAAATAAAAATTCTTCCTGCTAGATTCTGACTCATTTCTGTGGCCTCCACGTAATTTAGCTGACTCTTCTATCAAAAATCTTAACACAAATAGAATCAAACTCTTCATCTAAACAAAACAAAGAGCATCAATTCCCCAAAAGTTTACCTATCATATGTGTAACTTGAGTAGGGTTGCAAGATTAAATACAGGACATCTGGTTAAATTAGAATTTCAGAGAAAAAAAAATATATATATGTATATTTTTTTAAGTATAACTTTGTCCTGAATATTACATCGGAACATATACTAAAAAAGTATTTATTATTTCACTGGAATTCGGATTAACTGGGTAATCCTGTATTTTTGTTTGTTTAATCTGACAACTTGAAACTTGACTAATTATGTTAAAAAGAAGTATTGTTTATAAAATGGAACTAACACCTGAGTGTCACTTAATGGTTAGCACATTTCAGGTTTTAAAAAATGGTATTCAGCATTTTACCAAGTCAAAGATGATGATGACAATTTCTGGAATGTATGGAGCCTTTTCACTTATTTAGCTATCTAGACTCAAGGGACAGATTACCCCTGGGTGGAAAATCAGTGTAGGTCATTGACTGGACTGTAAGAGACTTTCAAAACAATAAACACCTTTATTTTCTTTTATTAGCACATGGGGTGGTGGCTCCCCCCCCCCCCCCCCCCCAGCTGATAGCAGGGAGGATTGTTCTATGTTACTGATGCTTAACTTAGAAGGAAACTTTTACCAGATACCTAGTGACTCATTTTGACCCGAGAGATGGTCCCAATACACTTGTATGTGTACTAGTCCAGGCAGCCAAAAGACTTTTTTCTATAGGTATGTGAGATGAACAGGGGGAAACAATCTTTTTTTTTTTAATTTATTTATTTTAGAGAGAGAGAGAGTACACAAATTGGGGAAGGGACAGAGGGAGAAAGAAAATCCCAAGCAGACTCCCTGCTGAGCCCTGGGCCAAAGGCGGGGCTCGATCTCAGGACCTAAGATCAAGACCTGATCTGAAATCAAAGAGTCGGATAATTAACCAAATGCGCCACCCATGTGCCACTAGTTACCTCAGTTTCTGTTTGTCAGAGAGTGTATTTCTCCCTCACTTCTGAACGATAATTCCACAGTGTACAGAATCCCACACTGGTGTTCCTTTTTGCTTCTCAGTACCTTCAATTTTTCATTCTACTCCTTTCTTGCTTGCATGTTTCTGAGGAAAAGTCAGATTTAATTTTTATCTTTGCTTCACTGTAATAAGTGATGGGGTTCTACTGGAGTGCTTCACTCTCAAAACTGTCCACATGGAGCTTTCATCTATAGATCAACTACAGTTTGGTTTTTTCTATCCTGGTATTGGTTTCCAGTGGAGGCTTCTGCTCATAGGTTTCTGCTCCACTAAGTTGTAATTATCTGTACTCATCTGACTTTCCAATTTTGTGGGCAGCTGTTTCTCCTGTAACCCTCCTTCTCTGACAGGTGTAAAAAGAGTTGTTGATTTTTCAGTTTGTTCAGATTTTTATTTGTTTGAAGAGAACGATGACTTCCATGTTCTTTACATTCCAGAATGGAAAACAATGATTTCTTTTATTGTTTTTAAGTTTTTCAAACAGACTGTGATCTCTGGGTCATTAGATTGAGCCCAGTACTGGTCTCTGTGCTCAGCGGGAAGTCTGCCTGAGGTTCTCTCTCTCCCTCTCCCTCTGTCTCTCCCCAACCCCCCCCCACTCACATGCACACTCTCTCTCTAATAAATAAAGAAAACTTTATTAAGAAGTTGAGTGATTAGTTGCTAGTAGACCTGCCTTGCAAGAAGTAATAAAAGAAGTTCTTCAGAGAAAAGGAAAATGAGCTGGGTCAGAAACTCAGAACTACATGAAGAAATGAAGATCATCAGAGAAAGAATAAATGAAACTGAAACAAAAAGTTTTATTTTTCTTACTCTTTATTATATTTTTTAATTTTTCTTATTCTTAATTGACTTAATCATTTTTAATAATAAGAGCACCACTGTATTCAATTAAGTCTGCTTACTTGCATATATATGTGTTTATTTATGTATAAGTGAAATGAATGACAGCAATGATACAAGGGAGGGGAAGGAGGAAATAGGATTATTTTGTTATTGTAACATAGCTGCACTATCCATGAAGTGGTACAGTGTTGTTTGAAAATGGACTTGAAGGGCACCTGTGTGGCTCAGTGGGTTAAAGCCTCTGCCTTTGGCTTGGGTCATGATCCCAGGGTCCTAGGATCGAGCCCCATATCGGGCTCTCTGCTTCCCCCTCTCTCTCTCTCTGCCTGCCTCTCTGCCTACTTGTGATCTCTGTCTGTCAAATAAATAAATAAAAATATTTTTTTAAAAAAGGAAAGTGGACTTGAATTAGATGTGAATATGTACTGAAACTCTAGGTTACTAAGCAAAAGTGAAAGAAAGAATTATACTTGTTTCACTGAGACAAGAAAATGGAATCATAAAATACTCAGTCAAAATCACAAAAGGCAGAAGAGTAGAAAACACTAATAGGAAAAAAGAATAAGAGCAACAAATAGAAAAGAGTAATAAATATGTTGTTTATCCAACTATGTCAATAATCACTTTAAACATCTAAATACACTGATTAAAAGATAGATATTGTAAGAATGGATCAAAACACCATACCCACCTATATGTTGACTGCAGGAAGCCCACTTTAAATATAAGGATACATTAGGTTAAAGGTAAATGGATAGAGATAGATATTTCATGGTAGCACTAAACAAAATAAACCAGGAGTAGCTATGCTAACTTCCTTTGCTTTGAAGTCAGCTCTTTATGAAATTATCAGGGATAAAGAGGGCATACATGATGATTGTCTTAATTCCCTAAGAAGACATAATGATTCTTGATGTGTCTATACCTAAAAACAGACTTATCAGCAGGCTCAAAATATGTTAGGCAAAACTAATAGAAGTAGACAGTAAAATAAATGAATCCACTACCATAATTGGATACAATAAGACCCCTCTATCAACAATGGACAGATCTAGGAGACAGAATTATCAATGAAGACACAGTTGAACTCAACACCACCAACTTTAGACTAGATATAATTGACATCTATTGATTATTTCATATAACAACAGCAGAACACACATTCTTCTCATACTCACAGGAAACTTTGGCCAAGATAGACCACAATTTGGGTCATAAAACATACCTTAACAAATCTGAAAGATTGGAAATTATATAATGTCTGCTTTCAGACTCTATTAGAATTAAACTAGATCAATAACAGACAGCTGGAAGAATATCAAAATACTTGGAAGTTAAACAACGCACTTTTAAATAACACACAGGTCAAAGGAGAAATCGCAAGAGAAATTTTAAAATATTTTTTGCTAAATTAAAATGAACATAGCACTTATCAAAATTTGTGTGACAGCAAAAACAGTGCATGGAGGGAAATTCATAGCAATGTATAGAATACACATTACAAAAGAAGAAAGATCTAAAACCAATAAACCAGGTTTCCATCCTCGGAAACTAGAAAGGGAGGAGCAAATTAATCCCAAAGTAGCAAAAGAAAAGAATAAGAAAAATTAGAGCAGACATCTCTAATTAAATTTAAAGCAGGAAATCAATTGAGAAAAATCAAAACCAGAAGCTGGTTCTTTGAGAACACCAGTACAACTAGTAATCTGCTAGTCAAACTAAGAAAAAAAAAAAAGTATACAAATTACTAACAAAAGAAATGAAAGAGGGGCCATCGCTATGGATCCCATGGACAGTAAAAGGATTAAAAGGAATATTATGAACAACTCTATGCCCACAAATCTTATAAGCTAGACGAGATGGACCGATTCCTAAAAAGACCACAATCTACCCAAACTCACAGAAGAAGAAATAGACAATTTAAATAGGCCCATATCCATTAAAGAAACTGAATCAATAATTAATGACCTTCAAAGAATAGAAAGTACCAGCCCAAATTGGTTCACTGGTGAATTATATCAAACATTCAAGGAAGAAATTATACCAGTTCTTTACAGTGTTTCCAAAAGATAGAAGTAGAGGGAATATTTTTCATTCTAAGGCCAATTACCCTAATACCTAAACCAGACAAAGACATCACAAATAGGGAAACCACAGACCAATATTTTTCATGAACATAAATGCAAAAATCCTCAACAATGCATACTAGGAAGTCAAATCTAACAATGTATAAAAAGAATTATGTGCCACAACCACGTGGGGTTTATTCCAGGTATGCAAGCCTGTTTCAACATACCTAGAGAACCACTGTTAAAGCTGTGTGTGTGTGCGCGTGCGCACCCGTGTCTTAGAAGCTCATGCATTCTACTTTATTGAAGACTGCAATCCATGGGACAGGAATGAGGATAAGGGAGCGAAGCTGGAAAGGAGGGATTTCTAACACAAGGGTTTATCTAGCTGAGGGCAGCTACATGCTGCTGATTGCTGGATCTCTCAGGATCATCCTCTAAGAAGCCTTATAAACTGCTTCTGAGGACATCCCTCCAGCAGTTCCTAGAGCAAGAGATGGGGTGAAGCCAAGAGGATGTGAAGGGAGACGTGTGTGGTGAAGAATCATAGGCACAGTTTATAGTTTTTCAAGCATATATACTGCCTTAAAGACCTAAACTGACATTGTGCACACTGTTGTGCTACATTTTTCACTTATTATTGATATTAGATAGGCTTTTTTTTCACATTCATTCCTCTACAGGCTACAGAGTAAAAAGAGAAGTTCTTTTATTTTAGAGGATAATACATTTTGGGGGTTATATGGTATTTTACCTTTTCCCTTGTTTGTTTTGACAAATAATGACACATTTTATTATGTACTCTAGTCTCTAACTTCATTTAAGTCTAGGGTAGCTTGGTGTCACATCACTGAACTTTAAATGTTTATTCAACAGGTTTGCATTTAATTATTTAAAAGATGACTAGCTGTATTGACATATGTTTCTGATTTGCCAGTATTTTATTTGCTATATTTCTGGGGAAAGAAAACAGCCTGGTTATTTCAAGTCAGAAGAGCATTGCTATGATTGTGCTTATGAAGTTAAAATGCTAAAAGGTTAGCCAAAACTCCTAAAAGATAATTTCAAAGTTCTATTATAAAATGAATGTCTAATATTCTATTGATCTTGTCTTCTTGACTTTATATTGACCAGTTTCTCTCCTTAGTCATTTTCTGCCCTGCTTCTGATATTGACTTGAAGGAAGGAAGGGCAAGAGGGTAAAAGGTTGTTTTTTTTTGACCAATACCAGATTAATCTATTTAGTTTTACAAATGGCTTGATTTCCTTGTGAGTTCAGCTCTTTTTTTGAATAGGATATCCAAACTACCCCTGTGTTCCCACCTAGCGTATCAGTCTAATTCATACTGGGGAGCAATCTAGACTTGCCAGCTACTGAGTTAGCAATCTTCCCTGTGTTCCTGCTCTGGACACAGCTCCACCACAAAGAGAACTGGACCTGCTTCAAACCTTTTTGAACTGAGGAAGGACCCGTGGTTACTTTACAGAGTTGAAGTTTCAGCAAAGGGAAAGTGGTTTTGCAGGCAGATAAAAGATGGCCAAGAGATCAGACTTTCCTCTGGCCTCTCACTAACTGACCTTAAGGGCAGGGTTAGTAGAGCTTCCATTTGCTGAACATTCCTAAGCAGAAAAACAAATCATGAATCATGGCACATCATTTTTCCCTTTACCCTCACCAAAAGTAGAAAGAACTTCTCAGCAAAAATGCTAGCATTTGGCCCTTCCATGGGAGTCTTTCAGTGTGAACTTTCATGGGATTCTTTTCAGTATACCAGTCATTTCTGCAAGCCCAATTGCTGTTGCAGTTCAAGTTTAAGGCAATGTGAGGCAAGGGAGATTAAGGAAAATCTAAGACAAAGACTGAAGACAAAAACTTGGCGATACAGAAAAAATGAAACAAGATGGGATCAGGAGGGAGACAAACCATAAGAGACTCTTAATCTCACAAAACAAACTGAGGGTTACCTGGGGGAGAGGGTACGGAGAGGGTGGTTGGGTTATGGACATTGGGGAAGGTATGTACTATGGTGAGTGCTGTGAAGTGTGTAAATCTGGCGATTCACAGACCTATACTCCTGGGGCTAATAATACATTATATGTTAATTAAAAAATTTTTTTAAATTGGCCATAAAGTGAAAGGAGGGAAATTGCCTTTACTAGAGATTGCCTTTTCCTTCAGAAAATATTTAAGGGTGAGGAAGGGGGTTATCTATATCTTTGTGTTATTAGTCCTTTTATACAAGTTCATTCCATTTCACAGCAAACTTCTAGAAACAAAATGTTCCTTATTACTTGACTGGAGTGCATTCAGATCTGTATGTTGGATTTGGCCACAGCTGCTCCCTTAGGACAAATAGTTCTAAATGAAGAGCAATATATTCAATGTCATGGGTGTCAGGTACATGCAGGGTATAAAAGATGAAAAACAAATGTTTGCTTTTATTATTCTGAATTGTAGAGAGAGGATCATTTAAATCAGAGTAGCCTCACTGAGAACTAAATTTCGATAAAACCGCCATAAAGACAACTCTGTTCTTTATTTTTTTCCTCAAAAATATTTAAAAATGTATTTGATCTCCATAGCCTAGGTGTGATAAACAGTGTGTCAGAATTTTGGTTATAAGATATTAAGATAAAGAGCAAAGAAGTTAGTTTTTGTGACTCTAAAAAGCCCTACCTCATAACTAAAGAATGAAACTATACCATAGGAAAAAGATACAAAAACAGAATTACCAAGTTTGTCAGTTATAGAGGGAAACATTATATTTGTCCAATTACTTGGGTATCTTTAGGTTTCTTTTGTGTTCTGCCACTGAATAAATACATGTATACACACTACATATGTACACTATAAATATATATGCACACATGTATACACATATACACCAGGGTGTATTTATGTGACAATTAGGAGGATTAATGTCAGAAGACCTTGGTTTAAATTCCAGCTAACCTACTTAGGAGCTTTGTTTTGTTTTTTTTTGTGTGTTTTTTTTTTAAAGATTTTATTAATTTATTTGAGAGAGAGACAGAGCATGAGCAGGGGAGGGGCAGTGGCAGAGGGACAAGCAGACTCCCTGCTGACCACGGAGCCCTACTTGGGGTTCAATCTCAGGACCCTGAGATCATGACCTGAGCCAAAGTCAGAGACCTAACAGACTGAGGCACACAGGCTCCCCCTACTTAAGAGTTTTATAACAATATTCCAGGCCCACTTCCTCTCTAAGTCTCAGTTTCCTTCCAGGTGGAATGATAGGCATAGCGTTTTAGCCTTTTGCCTTTATCTTAGAGGACTATTATAAGGATTAAGTAGATAATATGTAGTGTGCTCGTGAAAAGGTTGGTCTCTAAAGTCAGATTTTTGGGCCAAATTCCAGTTCTTTATTTACTACTGTGTGACTTTGACAAGTTACAGAACCTTTCTGTGCTTCAATTTCCTCATCAGTAAGATAGGATAATAATGGCAGCCCTTCCTAAGATTTAACTTATTCAATATTCGCATGCATTGATGGCCTAGGACCTAGGGGAGTTTAATACCTGTTAGTTGTATCCATCTTCACCTGCGTGGTCACCACCATCAATATAAAAAGCACTCAGCAGGGACGCCTGGGTGGCTCAGTGGGTTGAGCCGCTGCCTTCGGCTCAGGTCATGATCCCAGCGTCCTGGGATCGAGTCCCACATCGGGATCTCTGCTCGGCAGGGAGCCTGCTCCTCCCCTCTCCTCTCTGCCTACTTGTGTGATCTCTGTCTGTCAAATAAATAAATAAAATCTTTAAAAAAAAAAAAAAAGGCACTC
Source organism: Taxidea taxus jeffersonii (assembly GCA_003697995.1). Lineage (NCBI taxonomy): Eukaryota > Metazoa > Chordata > Mammalia > Carnivora > Mustelidae > Taxidea > Taxidea taxus. Next base: position 20,584 of record ML109614.1, on the reverse strand, counting down.
AGCAATGTGCTCGGAATGGAGTAGGTATGCATTGTGTATTTGCTGAAAAACTCAGGCAATTCTTACATTTGAAATTTTTTAAAGTGAGATATACCTTTCTTATTCTTTGTCCTGAATTGATTAGATATTTTGAGGAGCCATAGACATATTAGTTTGCCCTCCAATAAAATATCTCCATGATCCTTATATCTGGCTCTCTTGGCCATATATTCCCAATAGAGTGCAAACCAAGACAACCTTTTGAAACCAATATAAATTCAGTTAACTAGAAAACCACATCACCCTACTCAGTGGAGGTTAATGAAATAATCTTTTCAATATTGCCTTCTCCCTAATGTAGTGTATTATTGGCTTCTCATTTTCTTAACTGATATCTGAATATAAATTGTTACAAAAAGGTTTTTAAGCTCTTGAATCATTCAGATAGGACACTTTCCTTGCATCAGATTCTATAGAATCTTTCCGATGGTATGTTTTTTTTGCCTCTAGGGAGTCAGCTTTTGTTTTTACAAGTTTACCACATTTGTACTGAAAGAGATTATAAAAAGCAGGAAAAATAATTCATGGTAAAAGCTCTCTACAAAAGGTGAACACATTTATCATCCAAGTCATAATGAGCTAGTTTGAGAAAGGCCTTTGAACTTGCTTCTGGCAAGTGGAAACATTAACTAGCCCAATTTGAGAAGCGCTTTTGAACTTCTGGCAAGTGGAAACATCAGTCCCAACAAATCATCAGAGAAGCTCAGGTCAAAAGTGCAGAAGCCAGAAAGTATTTCCATCCATGTTTCAAAAAGATCAATGTATCTGCATGAGCTATCATGTATATGCATATTTTAGCCAATTTTCAAGGAGGTTTCATATTCAGGAATGGATAAAGATGATTCTAGCATTGCCCAGAGCAATATTTTTCAAACTGCAGCTTGCAATCCATTAGTAGGTCATAAAAGCAATTTAGTGGGTCCTAACAGCATTTCAAAACAAGGACACAGACTAGAATAAACAGAAAATATTAGAGGGCATCCAGTAGCAAGAAGAAGTATTATTTGGGAAACTTCTCCTTCAGGTGTGTTTGCATGATCCCAGTGTAAAATGTCCTTTTTACTGTGAGTTATAGTCAGAAAAGAAGAAAAGCATTTGTCTGGGGGCTTGTGGGTTCCACCTGGGTTTGGATAAGGATGAAGAGATAGAGGGCTTTGTATCTGAATTCTGAACCAGAGAAACTCTGCAGAATTAAATTGTTTCTAGCCCATCCTCTCCAAATCAGGATAACACAGTAGGGACAAGAAGACGATTGGATCAGTTATCTTGTTTCATTTGCCTTGGGTAGATCAATTTTAGTAGTTACAAAATCTTTTATTCAATTTCTGTCTTTACCACCAGCTAGTGTGTTCTCTAACAGGCCAAAGGGGATTTGAAAATCACATTGAGACTGGCGTGTGTCTACCTGCCACATTTTCTTTTGCTTTCGAAACTGCTGCAAGAGATTCATTGTTTTGGTGGATATAGAGGCTTGCATTGTCTTGCAGCTTATATATTTACTTAAGCTTTCCGGTAAATTCTATAAATGTTATCAACACTTGCCTTTGCCCTAATTACTCCTCCCTTATTCCTGAAATGAGAACTACTTGACATTAATGCTAGCCAGTCATATCAAACAATTGAAGTTAAATTGGAGGGAAGTTTGAAATATTAGCTTAACGAAAACCAATTTAAGGTAACTCCACACTCAACTCATTTAGTGCACATTAGCTAACTTGTAAACTTCTCTAAAGGAAGTGAATGTTGGTTGGCTGATAGCCACTACTCCTTGCATTTTATAAAGAGCTATAAAATATACATGGGTTGATTTGTATGCATTTGGCACGTGGCAATTTCAGTTTTTTGTTCAAACATGAACTCAAATGCCTCAAAAGATACTATATTATTCAAAAGTAGTGCTGCCCAAAAGACCTCTTTGTGATAATGGAAAAGTTCTATATCTTGATTGTCCATATGGTAGACGCTAGCCACACATGCCTTGTGAGTATTTGAGATGTGGCCACTGTAACAAAGAAAATGCATTTTTAATTTTTTAAATTTTGATTACTTTAACTAGAAATTTAAATAGCTCCAGCTGTCAAGGGGCTAAGATAGTGGACAGCACAGTTCTAGAATCTTTAATTTTCATGTTACTTCAAAACAAATGAAAATCTCTCTTTTTGGTCAACACCTTAAAATTAAATTACTCAGTGATGGTAGGGTGACTTTTTGTCCCATCTTGTCACTCTTTTCAAGTCCTCTCTTTTGCGTGCACTTCATAATGCTGTTTTACACAAAGTAGATACTAAATAAATATTAGTCTTTATTGTTCTTATTATTGTTCTTATTATTACTCATTTACCACCTACCTTTGACCCTGAATTCATCCTTAAAACTGAACTTCATCAGAATGTTTTAAGGATCCCTTGCGATGAATTCAAATACAAGACATCATTACGGGCAGTGTTTTTTAAACTGCAGATCGAAATATATTAGTCATTCATGAAGCAGTTTAGTGGCATAGAAACATTGTTATATGGATTCTGTTTATGTCACTAAGAATTACAACTGAAGTCTGTTTTACAAAATATTTCTAAAGTAACATATGGTCAGTGTCTGGTGGACAAATTGTTTTTAATTTACATGGGCAACTCTTTTCACTCCTCTGGGCTCAAGTGTATTGATTTACTGAATGGGGATTGGATTAAACCAGATATCACAGACATAATGCCTACAGGATCCTGATGGTCTCTCAAAAAATGAAATCTGCTAAGTATAAGACAGTAGGATAAAGAGGAAACTGTCAAAGTGCAGAATTCATGACCTATCTGAAGAAAACAACATACTCCACTCCAACCAATTTTGTCCTTATGCATATTTGGATCCTGTGTTCCTAAGTGCTTTAGTTTTCCTAGATAAAACAAAAGTTTTGATTTTTATACATGTCAAAACTAAATCCACTGAAAAAAATAATGTGTCAAGTGAATTTTAAGGTATGTGAATTATATTTCGGTAAAACTGGTAAGCAAACTAATGTGTGGGCCAAAGGGTCCCATTTTGCAATTTCTGAATGATTTGTTCTTTAAGATTCTTTCTTGTGTTGCTACTCTGGTCTTTCTAATCCCTCTGCAGATGTCTTTCTTGAAAATTTTAGCGGAGTTTGTATCTGAAAAATGCTTCAAGAAGGGACTTTTTGGAAAGAAGATAGCTAATGTAGCAATGATTCCTTGCATTCAGGCCCTTGCAACAAAAATTTAGATAATCCAGTCAACAAAGAAATAAGAAATATAAACCCAGTAAAGGAAAAAACTAAACAAGCCAATAATTTTTTTTTTACATAAAGCAGTAAGGTGAGAAAAAAAATCCAGATGAACAAGTAGCATAAAGAAAAGAAAAAAAAGATGAAATACTCTAATTACTATGTACCACTTCAGTGTTTTTTGAGGATTCACCTATTCCAAAAATCTTACTCTATTTATGAAGACCAAAATGAATATTAACTTGTATTTGTTTGGAAACAGATGGTATTCTACATATATTAAATCATGAATAATAGGTAATGTCAAACTAGAACTTCAATAACCAATTTCTAAGAAGGTGAGGATAAAACTCAGCTAAGATGGGGCTTTTAATCCAATCCTGGAACACTCTTTACTTTAGACTTCATTTGAGCACTCCAAACCCATGTGTGGCAATCACATCTGGAAAAGAATACAGCGGCACCTTTGGACTCTAATCAAAACCAGAAATGGGAGCAGGGAACCAAAGCCGAATCTGGGCGTCAAAAGAGATTCTGCCTGCTGTCTGTCTCATTTCAGCTGTATGTTTTTCACTCCCTTTCATACTAGTTCTAGCCCAGCCAAATAACCAAAAAACATTTTATTCGCAGAACAGATGAAACTTAAGTCATTTCTTTAAATGATCAGAAAACATTATTAAGTAACAAGTAAAGCAGAGCTACGAATTCAAGTTCTGACTAGTACCTGTACAGCTGTTCTTTTGTGGAGTATCATCGTGTTCATCTGATTGAAACCTAAGCTCAATTCTGTTAATTTTTCAGAGTCCTTTTCCCAGCTATCCTTCATCTTTATGAACATAAATGGACTATGTTATCTTCTGAAAAATCTCGAGATAAAGTTGTCATTATTTGCCACAGTCTGTAAAGAGTTAAAAAGAGAGGGAAAAAAGAAGGTATCTTCAAAGTGTAAAGATAGAGAACATCTTCAGTGTCAGAATCAGAAATTCTTAAATCTAAATAATATGCTAGGATTCAAACTATTAGGAACAGCAAAAGATGGCCATATTTTCTGTGTAGGTCTTCAAGTTTTTCAACTCAATTATATATATAATGTTCAGTAAGATGCCTGGCATGCTTGTCTGTGTTAATGAGCACACTGTGGACAAAAACATGATCCTTATTCTTGCATGTGTTATCTTTTTTACTCACTTAAAATTCACATTTGGTATACAAGCAAACATTAAAAAAAAAAAAAAAAAAGATGAGACTGGACCATAGGGTCTTTAGAAGGCCAGAAAAAAGAAACATCCTGGGGACTTGACCTGAAAGGAGTTCATGTGGTCCAGGCTCTTAGAAGGACAAGGAAGCTGAGTGCAGGCAGGTAGAGGCATTTGCATAAAGATCCTGGGCCTGGAATTGAAACAGTTTCTGCACTCCCCATCTGATATTCTGTTTAAGTTATATGCTGAACCTATAAAAATCATATCTTTAAATGTTTATTTATTTATATGAGAGAGAGAGAGAGTGAGAGAAAGCATGAGTGGTAGGGAGGGCAAAGGAGACAACAAGAAGACTCCATGCTGAGCTCAGAGCGAATGCAGGGCTCCATCCCAGGACCCTGGGATCATGACTTGAGCAGAAGGCAGATGCTTAACCAATTGAGCCACCCTGTCACCCCTGTATAAATCATATTTTATTTAATGTTTCTCCTGATCCCAGTTTATATTTCAAACCTACAAATTATCATCCTCACCTGATTCACAGGACTTCATGATTCAGAACAATAAATCTCAAGATTGTTTACCATCTTTGTTTCAAAAGAAGAAAAAGTGTTAAGAAGTGTAAATCCCTCTCCCTCCTAGAAACACGCTTGTGTGCTTGCTGAAGCTGCCCTGGGTTCTAAGGATAGATCCAGGTGCTAGGTCAGGCCCCTGTCCCTGTTCCCTGCTGACCTTACAGAGGAAAGAAATGCCATGTGTCCCTGAATGCATGAAGTCATGGGGGTTGGAAGACACAACATTAATTTAAATATCACTGGAAAAGAAAAACGACTTCCAGCTAACGCGCTGGTGTTGCATTAAGAACAGACGTGTTGCCCAAATAAATCCCCCGTATAGCCCTAGTTTGTTCTTTTCCTTTTTGGTATGCTGGGGTCTGGGGTCTTGTCCCTGCCTTCAGCCACAGCTCTTGGCTTGTGAGAGAGAGAATTCTCTTTCACACATGACTATGACAAAAATGTCATAAAGCTCCAATTGCTTGCAAACATCGTCCTTTCTTAGGTCCCATAAGGGGATGCTTTTCAAACTTTAAGGAGCCTATGCAGTCAGATCTCTTTCAAATGAAGATTCTGATTTTGTAGGTCAGGCCTGGAGGCCGATTTCTAACAAGGGCCCAGGTGATGACCATGCTGCTATGAGTGGACCAACCATGGGAGGAGTGAGACCGTAAAAGGGGGGTGTTGCAAGAACACAGAGAATTGTGGGTTTTCCTCAAATAATGAATAAATGCTTCCCTAAAATCAGGTTATATTCCACTGCTTAGCATAAATAACGGTTTCAATGACAATCGTGTCCTCAGATCAACAATTATATAGGACGTCATTGATTATAAGACATATCAGTGGTGTAAAAATGTACATATCAGAACAAGTGAAATATAGTAACTGAAAGACCAATCACTGAATTGTACTAAGTGCCAGGCACATACAAAGGCAGGTTAGCAGACAGTTCCAGCCCAGATTAAGAAGATCTGCACAGGTTAGGTGGAACACATGTGGAAGGGAGACCTAACCCCATCTTTGAGGTGGCAGGTTGGCAGTAGGAGGTGGAGAAAAATGGCTTTGCTGGAGGAAAAAAACATAATACACATTGTTCATTGACTTAGAACCTAGAGACTATTTTTCCCCCTTTCTGTATTTACTAGTTGGCCTAAATGAAGATCTGGAAGGGTATTTTTCAACAGGTGTCCTTATTTTTCCACAGAGGCAATGCTGACATACTGCAGAGGGCTACAAATAGCTCTAGACATAACAAATCATGGTCCTGGTCCTGGAAACTAGGACAAGCCAGGGCTTAATTTCTTAAAAAATATACAGGAGTTTAAAATTTTCCTCCCTGGGACAAAAATTGGGCATGACAAAACATGCAATTAGTGACCAGAGTTAGGTGTTAATGAAGCAATTGCTTAGTGGCCTCCATAAATATCCTGCTCTCTGCAGCATTCCAACTTTTCCAAGGAAGCTGAATTTCTATTTTCCATTTGAGATCGACCTGTGAGTGATGGATTTTAAAATTTTAAAAACAAAGTACAATTGCATAACAAAATGAGAGATTAAAAAAGCCTCATTGGCTTTGAACCTATGTGAATTTAAGAAAAACGTATTCACAGAGATAAAGGCAACCTATTTTTAAAACAAATTTTCTTTTCTAAATGTGTTAAGTATATAAATGTGTATGTATGTATAATGGCCATACATAATTATGTATCACCTTGAGTAACTCTGTATTTAAGACTTTTAGGATAGCCTTATAAATATTACATCTTTAGTTACCTTAAATATATTTTGGTGAAAATCGATGACTATAATTTTATGAAAGTTATCCTAATTCACCTTATCTTTCTAAGAATGTTTTCATAATTATTTCTATCTCTTAAATAACTGTCTGACACATTAATATTGTAGCATATGTATTGGTAGTCAAACTGGTTTCTGAAAGGTAAATCATGGGGCACCTGGGTGGCTCAGTTGGTTAAATGAAAGACTTGGTTTCAGCTCAGGTCACGATCTCATGGTTGTGGGATCGAGCCCCACATCAGGGTCTCTGCTCAGTGTAGAGTCTGCTTCAGATTCTCTCCCCCTCTCCCTCTCACCCATGTCCTCTCTCTCTCAAATAAGTAAATAAAATATTTAAATAAGATCTTTAAAATTAAAAATAAAAGATAAATCACTACAGATCCAAAACCAAAAAAGATTGGTTGCCATATATTTTTTTTTAATAGGAAGAATGTCCGGATTTGAGTTAAAGTATACTTTCAAAGAGTTCATAGGAGAACTTAAAATATGATTCATATGGGTTGCCTTTGCATGTTCATTGAAAGCAAATGCTATAACCATATATGCTTTCTTAATAAAAGACAAAAATAATAGGTGACGTAGTTACCACTGTCACTTTCTGGTAAGAGACATTGGCTACCTGCTTTACCTCCCTAGGTAAGAATTACTCATTCCCTTTGACATCTTCCAGTGCTCTTCTGAACTTCAGGTGATGTAATCTGTTGCTATGGTAACTTGGTGTCAAAAGACTACAAATCAAAGAAATTCAGCTCTGACTTTGATTTGCCATGACCTAGAGCTCCTATTCCCAATGCCTGCCAATGCTCTAGTTTTGAAAGCATCTATGTGAGGTTGCCAACCAGAGAGCCATTAAAATATATTAAGTAATCATTTATCTCCTTCAATATCCCAGCCGCACATATTTGCTTTCTGCTGAGATCAGAAGGTATTCTAACTGGAGAAACTGTGAATTATTTCAGATAGCAGAGGGGTTTTTTGTTTTGCTTTGTTTTGTTTTTGACTAAGTGTCCTATCTTTCCTTAACAAGTTAAGTGGGGCAATAATTAGACATCTAGAAAACAGCAAATAATAGAAAAGCCAAATTGTCTTTTAAAAAATTAAGGTGTAATTGACACACAGCATTATATTAGTTTCAGGTGTGAAACAATGATTCAATATTTGTATATACTGTGAAATGATCACAATAGGCCTAGTTAACATTTGTCACCATATGTAGTTACAGATATTTTTTCCTGTGATGAGAACTCTTAAGACCTACTCTCTTAGCAACTCTCAGATACGCAATATGGTATTGTTAACCATAGTCACTATGCTGTACATTACATCTGAATTCCTTTTTTATAACTGGAATTTTGTACCTATTGACCCCCTCCACCCATTTCTGTAGAAGAGATGGCTAGAGTTGCAGTACTGTGACTATGAAGGGCAGGTCAAGAGCATCAATCTTGGTCCTGACATTCTTGGACTACTGGGCCAGCCCTGGATTACCTATCTCCATAATGTTCCATGTGGGGAGGGGAGGGGAACTATTCTGTTTAAGCTGCTTTATTTGGATTTTCTGTTAGTTCAGTGAAACTTCATTAACCAATAAAATAGTCTATCTAAAGTCAAAGTCCATCTCAAATCCCAACTCCTTTATGATGTTCTCTTTCCAACTAATTTTTCAGTTGGGTCAGAAATGATCTATCCTTCCTTTGAATTCTTATATAACTCTTTTTATACTTAATTCTGATTTGCAACTTAAACATTGCTTGTCCCTTCTGAGACTCTTAACTCATTTCTGAAACAGGATTATAAACTATGTGAAGGCAGGAACAATGTTCTATATTTACCAGTGGGGTTGATAGTATGATATGCTTAGAGATATTTGTTGACTGTGCTACAGATATTTGTTGATGTAAAACACTTATTTTTAAAAAAGGATTATTTCCCCTATCAAAAGTCTTCATGGTCTGAAAAATGGATAGGTGAATTAAATTACATTTATATAAGGTAACAAATGTGAAGGACAGACATTCCAAGAGTTTTGAGTTAGAAAGCTCTTTTTGCTGTTGTGTATTTTTTTGAAAGACAATATACATAGGCATTTCATCATTTACATGCTAAAAATAAATAATGACTGAACCTGTCTTCTGCTTCCCACAGCAGAGCATGCTAATTTATTTGACTCTATAGTTACATCAAATAAAAATGAAGTATCCTTTGGGTACAGGTAGATGGAATATATCTTTCCTATGTCCTTCAGCCATAGAAATTTTATCAAAGCTAGGTTGAAAACATATTTGAGGGATATATGTGGGTGTTTTTATCTCCTGTCTTTTATTTTTATGAAGTCAACCTCACAAAGGCTCTGCTGGCTGGAGTCTAGAACTTCATTCAATAGGATAATAAATGCTCAACTATTCTAGAGCGTCTGATGCCATATTTCTCAGATGCTATGACAATGCATCACTTTACAAACAAAGATGAATTATTTTCCTGTAAGTAACACTGGTAGATAGAGATAGAATAATGGAGCTGTACAGGAGATCAAGAAATCATTAGAATCAGTCACCAGCAGCCTGCCAAATGATGTTTAGAGCCCTTGGAAAATGGAGAGTCTACAACTTGCTTTCTGGCCATTGTTTGAAACTTGGCATCTCTAATTTCTAATTCCAAGTGTTTATTAATGCAGGGGCATTCCTGTTCTCCATGTTTGATGTGTTTTCCATCCTCATAGCTCCTAATGCCTTCATACACATGGATTCTAATAAGATAGATTAGGTTACAATAATGAATAATCCACACATGTATATTGGTTCAAACACAATAAAAGTTTGTGTCTCATTAATGAAATAGTCTAAAGCTGGTGTTTCTTACAATTTAGTGACTCCATTCCATGTGGTGACTTGCATACCCAGGCTCATTTTTATATTGTGGTCCCATCACCTTCATCTTGTGGGAAGGAGAGTAGTGGAGTAAGTCAGGGGTCATCACCCAAATCATTCAAAGGGAGAAAATACTTGGAAGGGAATGAAAGTGGGAGGCTTGAATAGATTATGCCTGCAAGCAACCTATATCACTTGCATTCTTTCACATGGCCACATCTATATGGGATCCTGAGAAATAAAGTTGGGCATCTCCAGGATAAAATCAAAATGGATTTTGGTAAAAACTAAGTTTTTGTCACATGAATTCTGTTTTCTCATGTCATTGAGGAACCATTCATTAATTCAATAAATGTTAGAGTCCCTACCCTTTATTGCTTATAATCTAGTTGGGGAGAAATGTATTAATTACATAGTCACAACAAGATGTGATTATAAACTGAGACAAGCACATGAAGGTAAAGTACAGAGTGCTCTGAGAGTGTATAACAGGATATCCGACCTAGGGGTGGGGGTCAATGACACATTTCAAAGGAGGGGACACCTGATCTGTCATCTGAAGTATAAATGAGCTTTAAGTATTTTATCCTTCTATTTGTTCTGAAATTTCATTCTTTCTTTTTTGGGAAGAGTTATTTCTGATTTGTAATAATGGAGAGGTGATATAGATAATAAATAAGTACCTATTTCATAGGTACTTATTTATATTTACTATTTCATGGGTCTCATTGCACAATTTCACAATAGGTAACCATTATGTATACATACCTGGTACCTTGCCTCATGTTTCAAACAACTGCCATTACCAAAGATCCAACTGATGAGTCTTAAACCCTTTTGGAAAAAGAACTGGGGTCAGCTTACCTCAAGTGATGAACGTTACTAGAAAGATTCAGAAGAAAGTAAGGAAGTATTGAACACTCTCATAATCAGTATAGCTACATTTTATAGTAAATGGGAAAATCATTTAGAACACAGTACTCTAGTCTGCCTTCCCCATGACCCTTCTCTCATTTGTTTTCTATCTCTCTTTCTACTTAGGCTCCCCCCTACCAACTCTTTTCTCCCATCTTCCCCAAGGCCTCTACTAAACAGGGTTTCTGGCTGCCACTTTCTTTGTGCCTCTTGGCTTTTAGGTTCTTTCAGCACCTGTGTCTGCCAATCCCTCTGCTGGCTATGTCATTTGGGATGTTTCATCATCATTGTCCTCTCCTGGGGACAAAGAATTTGGAAATGTTAGTCACTGTTCCCTGGCCAGCCCATAGGTGGCTACCTTAGGCTCAGGGACAAGGTCACGTAGAATCAGTTGTGTGTGGCCCTGGTGAAGCATGTCTACGGCTCATAAACAGAGTATGAGGACTCATTTTCAGGTATGGCCGAGATGGAACAGATTTACTCTCCCACCTGAAAAAAATTTTTAAATAAGCACAATATATGAAATAACATTTTTTAGATACTAACCATCTGTGGGTAAAGGACAGTGAATCCTGATGGAGGCAAACCCTACAACTGGCACATTTAACCCTCTGGAGAGAGTAAAACAGCTGAGAGAGAGTGGACCGCAGGCAGAGCCCGGTGGTCGCCCTCAGGTGAGGCCATGGAACTGATCATTTTATAGGTTTCATCCTTACCTACAAAGCGAATGAGATCATTATCAGAGGCACAAACAGAGGAAATAAGATTATTACCGGGAATCCAAGCAACATTACCAACCAAGCCCCACCAAAGGCGAGCTCCATTGCGCACCTTTTCTCCTGTCTGCCCACCCTCCCCTTCCACTCCCATGAGTCCTCAGTCCATGATTTTACCTCACAGATGACCTGTTTTATTTTCTAACTTTTCCCAGGTCCCCCTTCTCTAGTAGTGCCCCGATTAACATGGAGCTTTCTGCATATTTTAGGTCAGCCACCCTCCACTCTTCATGTTTTGTTTTTTCAATCACATGTCATTATTTTACATTTTATTTAAACATTTTTAAATTTTTAATTTAAGTCACTTTTTTTTAATTGTCCCTTAAGTGAGGAGCCCTTTCTGTCCTGTTCAACTGTTTCTCTGGAACTTAATGTGAATATAAAAAATGAAATAAAATAAAATTGTAGATGAAGGGAAGAAAAGAAGGAAAGTGCTTGCAATATGGCATAATAAGCCACTGGCAGTTTAAACCCCCTGGGTATATTTGAATTTTAAAATCAAAAGTTAAATTTTAAAAATGAGGTCCTTATTAGAATTTGTGAGGGAGGTGAGGGACTGGTCCCATAGGCTCTCTGCTCAGAACCATAAAAAGAAGTGCCAATGACCAGTGATGGCCAATTTCTGTGAGAAATTACCTCTTCCTAATAGTTCTCATTTTTCCAATATTTAAAGTCTCTTCAGACCGAGTAAATTGGTGTCTTTAGTATACGAAATTTAGCTTGTATTTGTTTTACTACTAAAACCGTTGAAACAAAGAGAAGCTGGAATCCATTGGCAGAAATCCATGAAACACTGGAGACCTTGGGGCCTTACCAAAGTTGGAACAAGAAGTAGGGGCAGGAAGAAGTAGAAGCTGGGGGATTTCTAGTCTCAGGAATAAGAATTAAAGTTTAAAACCTTAAGTTTCTTCCATTCCTTCATATGAGAAGCAAACTTCAAGCCACAACTAGAAAGACTTTGATAAAATTCAGGATGTTTTTTATTTCCCTACATTTATGGACGGTTTGTTATTCATAAGGATTTTCAATAAAAGTTGCATAATGGAAAGAATATGTTGGCTTGTTTTGATGGTGCAAGGAAGGAGGATCTGGAGAGTCTGCCTTACTCTGCATGGAGTGTTAGGCATAGGGAAAGAGACAGAGATGAAAACTGTCGACCCAAAGGGTAGACATATCTCCCAAGAGAAAAAGAGAGGTCAGGGAGAAGCATTCTAGAGGCTGTTTGGACTGAACTTCGGGAAGACCCAAGAGGGACTACTTGCTTGCAGTCATTCTCACCACTACCCTTAACCTAGAGTGGGGGAGAATGGGCATCTAGTTTGATCACTGGTGACTTGGTTGTTGGTCTATATGCAAATCCCCTGGCCTACACCAGACACAATAAATCACACCCTAGAGGCATGTGTAGGAATGCAAATTTTCCTTTGGGGAGATGTAGTTAGAAGGCTACACAGACTTAATTATAAGATAAATACATTCCAGGGATCTAAGGTATAGCATAGTTGCTATGCTTAACAATATTGTGTACCTGAAAGTTGCTAAGAGAGTAAAGCTTCAATGTTTTCACCACACACACACAAGGTAGCTATGTGAGGTGATGGAGGTGTTAACCAAGCTTTCTATGGTAATCATTTCATAATACATATATATATCAAATCGTCACAACGTATACCTTACCCTTACACAATGGTCTGTGTCAATTACATCTCAATAAAGCCAGGAGGGGGGGATAAATAAATAAGTCCACTAATGATTTTAATGCACACCGAAGTTTGCATCCAGGTCCTAGAGAACAAATAAAAGTAATTAACCAGTTATCCGTGAAACTACTTCACTGGTACTCAGCCTCTGGCATTGATAGCACTCACGACTTCAGTGTGTGCATAGGGATGATAGCCTAATTTGAAGTGGTAGGGATCTCCGTTACACACTGGGTTATGGTAGTGGACGAGTGAGATGATTTTCTCTGCAGGTTCCTCCAGAGGTTTTTCTGGAACTGAAGCCCCATCCTGAATAAATCTCACAAAAGACATGACAAAAACCACAGTGAGGAATGGTTCTGCCAATTTGGTCCTCTTGACAACAGGAAAGAATAAACAAGAAGCCACTCTTCTGAGATAAAATGTAATAATTGCAGCAGGATCTTTTGATGCTGCATAAGGCTATGTATGTGAAATCTTAAAACTGGCTCTGAACCTGGCCCTGGGCATTTACACTGGCTCCAAGAACAATAATTATTTCCTGCCAACTACAGTTCTTGGGGCCTCAGACAGTTTGTTGTGCTTTTTTTCTTTTTCTTTTTCTAATTAAAGGACTAGAGAGACCACAAATGAGATTTATTTCCTTTATAACTCACATAATGTATTCCAATTCCAAATGCCACTCTCCAACTGTGGCAGGAACCAGCTTGTCAGTCCTGAGATTTTTCTGTGAACACCTCTTTGTTTCTGACTAGCAGAGTGGAGACCTAGGGACAGAGCAAGGAAAATAACTGCTAAGAGATCAACTAATCTGTTGCTGCACGTGTCCACCTTCCAGGTTTTTCTCTGACCTTTTACAGCATTCTTTAGGGAAGCTCTTCAAGTTATAATTATTGCACTGTGCTTATGCCTCCATTTTAAACCAGCTTTTAAAAAGCTTCCTTTTGACAAGGCAGAATACGTTATTTTCAGATTTTCTAAAACATATGGCAATTTTGTTCAGACCAGTGATATGAAATTATGTCTTGTTTCACTTAAAGAGAGAGGCGGTAGGGTGGGGGGATCCATCAAACATTGGCAAGGATATGGAGCAAGTTATTTCTTTTAAGTTCTATCTCAGTTGTTCCTCTTGCTTCAGAGAAAAACAATCAAACCTTTATGGTATGCTAACATCTCCCATAGCAAAAGGGCTTAAAGCAAAAGAAAAGAAAATTAACCCATGATCTCTCTGTAGCTCTTTCCATAAGAACCAAAACAGCGTTGGGCAGACTGTGTAAGCTAATGGGTTGTAGACTGCTCACTGGAAGAAGCTTTAAAGATTATAGAGACTTCTCTTCAAATTACTAAAGTGATCACTGAGAACCAAAAAACAAGTTGCTTCCCCATGTTCGCACCATTATTTAATGGCTGAGCAAGGACCAGAACACAGATTCTCTGAAGATTTATCCTGTACTTCAGCTATCTCCTCAAAATTAAAATGTAAATAAAAAGCCCTCTTTCTGGGAGGCAATGATGTGCCAAACAAAGAAGGAACACTTGGGAGTCTGCTGTATCTGAGTGTAGATTCTGACTTTGTTAGTAGCTACAAAGGAAAGTTATGTAAGCTATCTGAGTCCCAGTCTCCTTCCGCGAAAATGAGGATGTAACTGGGTGCCCAGAGTGGCTTACTCAACAAACACGTGAGTAGCTACTTGGAGCCAATCACTGTTCTAAAGCACTGGAAATGTGGCAATGAACAAGATGAGAACTCCCTCACACTATCATGGACTTTGTATTTCAGTGGGCACATAGGGACAATAAATGAATCAACATGTCAAGTATATAGCACATCAGATAGTGATAGGAGCTCTGGAGAGAAATAGGGAATGGGAATAGAGATTACCAGATCAGAGCAGGTAGAGGCATGTGAGTATGTGGTATTATAAATAAGGTAGTCTGGGAAGGCTTTACTGATAGAAGGACAGTTGAGGAGATGTGTGAAAAAGGGGAGGGATAATGACATTGAAGAAAAACAGCAAGCCAAATGCCCTTGAGACAAACTGAACTCAGGCTATTGAAGTGACCATGCAGAGGTTCTGTGGCTAGAGGGAAGGGAACGTAATGCAAGTGGGTGAGATGGGGCCTGGGTAACAGCCTGAGGAAGACATCCTCTACGGGCTGTAGCCACTTTAAGCAGTTTGGCTTCCATTTTAAATAAGATGGGAAGCAACCACAGTGCTCTGAGCAGAGGAGTGACAGAACTGGACTTCTATTTTAGAAGGATGCCCCTGGTTGCTGTGTTGGAATAAACTGTAAAGGCAGCAATGGTAGAAGCCAGGGGACCAGATAAGACAATACCCCCCAAAAGAGATGATAAACAAAAAAGTTCAGATTTTGGATAGAATTTGAAGAAAGACTCAACAGATTAGACTGTGAGAGAAAGAGGTAAGTCATACATGAATCTAAAACGCTTTGACCCTACTATTACAAGGATGTAACAGAACGTGGGAGACATAGGTGTAGGGGGAAGATGGATTCTAAAGTTAATTTTGAGAAGGCTACTGGCCATCTAAAAGGAGACAGTGGGCACTGAGACACCTGGAGGTGGAGTTCAAGGCAGAAGGTCTACATTGGAGAGTCATCAGCCTATTTAAGGCCATGAAACTGGCAGAACCCTTTGTGGGGGGAGGTGGGGGTGCGTGGTTGTGTAATAACTAGACTGAGTCCCAGGATACAACATTTAGAGGTTGGGGAGATGTGTAAGACAGGAGAAAGGAAACTGACTAGTAGAGAGCAGAGAGATGGCAGGTTGAACAGGAGTGTATACTAAGTCAGAAATCAAGAGAAGAATGCCTTTCTAGTAGAGAGTGCGTCTGGTGTCACTGATGGGTCAAATAAGACAAAGCCTAGGAAATAACCATTGATTTTAGCTAAATGAAGATGATGGGTGGAATGATGGAAGCAAAAGCCTAAATGGAGTGTGTCCAAAGCTAATGGTAAGCTTGGAACCAAAAAAATAAAGAAATAAATAAACAAAACAAAAAAACAAATTAATAGCAAAACTGAACATTAGAGATCTCACAGAAAAAGGAATGTAGCCAACAAAACACAAAACATACAAAACACAAAACATATGCTCAGCCTCACTCATAATAAGTAAAATATAAAATTACTATCTAATGTGAAATTATATCCCAATTCAACCAGCACATTTTAGCACTCTAGAAAATAATCTGCGATTAATATGGGAAAGTAAACATGCATGAATATGATTAAAAAAAAACAGCTGACTTTTGTGAGACTTCCCACCCGGAGAACTTATTATATTTCAGTGAGGAGAGTGGCCTTTGGAACTGCCGATGTTTGAATCCTGGATCCTCTACTTGTTGCCGGGTCTCTGTGGCTTCAGCTACCTCACCAAAAATGGGTCTTTTATTTGTACCATCCATTAGAGTTGCAAAGACCTTAGAATAATGCCTGCTTCATAGCAACAACGATAGACAACATTTACTGGGTGTTTAATATGCACGAGGCATTGTTCTAAGTACTTCACACTTCTTTCCTTTTCTTCATAGCAACACTGAAAGTAGGCCAAGACACTAAGACATTAAGGTATTTGCCTATATAACACAGCTTATCAGTAAAGGAATCATGATACACAGAGACTGAGCTCTTAGCTACTACACTATGCTGTATCAAATAATGAGAAAAAACTCATCTTGACATAGTAGCCACAAACCCTTTCAGAGGCTGTTGGGCTGGCCTCCATGATACTTTTTAAAGAAGTCCCAGTCAATTAACCATGTATATCTAATCCTTTCTGAGGATTAGTTAAGGTATCTTTAAAACCCCTGCACAACATTCTTCTGGATGTCATCAAAGAGTCCCTTGCTCATTTTGCACAAAGACAAACCCTATCAAGATGAACACAACACATTTCTTAGGCCTGGCCCAATATTTCTACAGTTGTATAAAAACCACCTTAGTGTTTCATAAATTCCATAGCATGAAACATGCAGGCAATCAAATATACAACACACTCCTTCACAACAACATGGAAATCACCACGGGAAACAAGCACCTTACATGCAAGGCAGGAGGAAATGGGTTAGGGAAACAAAGATTGGGCGTGGACAAGATTCAGTGGAAATACGAAATGAGGATGAAATCTCTGCCCCATAATCCCCAGATGTGTGGTGTCACTGTCCTAGAACAAGCTTTGCCACACCCCCAAAACTAAACAACCCAACTCCTCACCCTGCCTGTTGGATAAATCAACAGTGGTGGGAAAAGCCTCCCATGGCGGGCACAGATAGTCATCTCTTTATCACCTACTGTAGAACTGGGGGCCATCAGCCTCATCCCTTAGTCCCCCTCCTTTTATTGGATCAGCAGGCATTCACATTATCATTTTCAAAATTTACCGCCCATTTCTCTGCCTCCCTACTGTTGTCACGTTTGTCCAAGACATCATTATCTCTTGCCTCGGCCAATACATATGCTTGAGCCTTGAACAATAGGGCTCTGAACTCTGGGCCCAATTAAACACGGATGTTTTTCTCTGCAAAAGCGTTATGGATTCCATTTGGTCTACGGCTTGGTATATAGTGTTCAGGGTGGCTGAACAGAGGCCCGGTGGCCGCAAGAAAAGGCTGGGCCAGAAGCCCTGACTTCAGGCCGGCGCCACCGGGCCCCTCGTAGCAAGACTCCCGGTGACGCCCGAAGGGGAGCCGCGAGAGGAGACGCCCGCTGGCCGACCCTGGGGGCCCTCCCGCGGGGTCAGGCAGGCGGCGGCCATCTTCTCGACCCGCGGCACCTGCGCACTTCGTTGGCGTCCGGGGTTCGACTGCTCTTGCCAGTGCGTCCTCCGCGCGCACGTCCTGGAAGGGGCGTCGCGGGTCGCCCCGTTGGGGTCTTCAGGCGACGCCCGGGCCCCGGGAGCTCCTCCTCCGCCGGCTGGCGGGAGTGGCGCCGGCGCCGACGAAGTACGTGCTCCCCGCCGAGCCACCGCAGGGCTGGGCGTCCACGCGGCCTCCCCTCGGGCGGGATCAGACAACAGTGGGAGCTCCTGCTGGGGGGCGGGGGGCACTGCAGGGGCTACGTTCGCCCCGCGGTGTTGGCTGTCCTGGGAGGCCGACCGTGGTTGGGAAGGCTGAGCCTGGAAAAGAGTTTGCAGGGTGTGGGAGGCCGGCGGAAGGGGCGCCCCGGAGTCTGTTCCTTCCAAACAGTATGGAGGGAAGAGACAGACCTGCACCGCTGTCGCCTGGTGCGCTGGCTATACCCAGATTTTTTACAGTATAATATTGTAAACGTATTTTCTCTTATCTTTGATTTTACTAATAACATTTTGATTTCTCTACTGTCATGACAGTGCAGTATACAATACATATACCATACAAAATGTTTTAATCAAGTGTTTATGTTATTGGTAAAGCTTCCAGTCAACACTAGGCCATTAGTATAAGTTTTGGGGGAGTCAGAATTTACAGACAGATTTTTGACTGCATGGATTTTGGTGTCTCATGGGCAACTGTGTTTGGCTTCACCATACCCCCAGGCTAATCCATTCTCCGCTGAGCAGTTTCTCACCTATTTGAAATGCTTCAGTGAGCTTTTAAATAAAACCTGCTGTACTTAACCGTACCTGCACTACCTGACCCTTTATCCTGCTCTCCCTCTTGCTGGCTATTTCCGGCTTCTCTGTTCTCCTTTTATTTGAATATTCCAAATACTTTCTGGCCTCAGGGTTTTCACCTATGCTCTGCCCCCTTTCTGGAACTTCAGCTAATATTCGGCCAGCATGCTCCCATTCAGTTACACAATTTGTGGAAACAGTGAAATAACGTCTCCACCTCATTGCTAAGCACTGCTACGCCATGTCCCATCACACCTTCACATACATCTGTCCACCTTGCCCCTTTCCTGGAATCCCCTGGACTTCCAGGCTGCCCAGAAACTAAAGGAGTCATGCCTGGCTGGCCCTCTATAAGGTCTGCAAGACCCTGTGTGAGTTAGGACTCAACTAGAGAAACAAAGCCAAGAGGAGATAGATGTTAAGGGATTTATTGCCAAGAATTGGATTAGGTATGGGTAGAGGATGGCAAGGCAAGTCAGAAATCCGTGGGGCAGGTAGGGCAGACAGGAAGTCTCAGGTACCAGCTGCCACAGCACTCCATAAAAGAATTTTTCTTCTGGGAAGCCTCAGTTCTGTTCTTAAGGCCTTCCACCTGACTGAATCAGGCCCACCAAAATGATGTAGAATAATCTTCTTTACCTAAAGTCAAGTAATTGTGAACAGTAATTGCATCTACAAAATACCTTCACAGCAGTACTGACGTTAGCGTTTGAGTAACTAGGGATTGTAGCCCTAGGTAGTGACACATAAAACTGGCCATCAAAGATGTTGTTCCAGCAGCTTGTCTCCCTTACTGGTAGTTCAATATATTTAATCTCATACGTCCCTAAACTGTCTCTTCCTCTCCACCCTAGCTCTTTAGATGGTGAATACCTTTTCTCCTTTCCCTCCTTCAGGACCCCACTTAAATACCATCTCCTCACCAGAGCCCTCCTTATTATCCTCTCTGTATAGGTACCTGCCCAACCCCAGAAGGACTGTATTCTATTGTTTCTCTTCGCTGCACTTACCACAAGTTAACTATGTGTTTTGTTTGTTAACTGATTTTTGCCTCTCATTCCCACAAAACCTTGTGTCCTGTGAGTGCTAAGACTTCCATTTGTACCACATTGCATGCCATAAGTTAAAATTGCTATGACAGACATAGCAGGAGCTCCGTTAATATTTGTTAAATGAGTGAATGTCATCAGAGATGGCTGTGATTTGAGACACAAGGACCCAGCTTGGTATCCATTTATACACAGCCTTTTTGCCTTGCCCTGAAGCTACCTTCTCTGTTCAAAGTCTCACTCAGTCAGAAGTCATTGTTTTGGCGCAAGCAGAGACTCAGGGCAAAAACTTGGGTGAATCATTGCTTTTAGAGAAAACCATGGAGAGCTGGCTGACAGAAATTAAAAGAGCTGTGATGTAGGTTCCTTCAACAACACTTGTTATTCACGTATACGGCCCTCAGTCTTCCCTATCATGTCTGACCCAAGTCAGCTCCCACTAGAATAAAGGGTATTGGTTGGAATTGCTGCTTTTATAGTAATTAACTGCTAAGCAGAGTAGAAAGAACTCAAGAACCAATGTTAGGGAGATGGCCCTCCTTTTTTAGCAGGCCCTGAAGTAGGACATGATCAAATCAAAAGCTCAGATGTAGAAGCTCAGTAACTGAAGTGGGCTCTCTTAACTACATCTCATCAGGAGTCACAGAAGGATCTTCCAAATTGCTCAGAACTTCATCCATTCTCTACTGTCCATCTGTTAAATCTTTTTCTTCTCATCTGATTCAATGGCATATTTAAGAGATATCCACCCTTAGCTTTCTTATTCTGTGTATGGGATATCGGACGGCAATGTGTGCTATATCAGTGGACTTCCTCCTATGTGGAATAAAGGC
>RCUC01161077.1:0-86258 GCA_003697995.1 Taxidea taxus jeffersonii | reverse complement strand
TTTGTATTTCCTTGGTATTCTCCCCTTTCATTCATAAGTTTATGAATTTGGGTCCTCTCTCTTTTCTTTTGGATTAGTTTGGCCAGGGGGTTATCGATCTTATTAATTCTTTCAAAGAACCAGCTTCTAGTTTCTGTGTTCTACTATATCTCTAGTTTCTATCTCATTGATCTCTGCTCTAATCTTATTTCCCTTCTTGTGCATGGGGTTGGCTTAATTTTTTGTTGATTTTCCAGTTCTTTAAGATGTAAAGAGAGTTGGTATATTCAGAATTTTCCAATTTTTTTGAATGAGGCTTGGATGGCTATGTATTTCTCTCTGAGGACCGCCTTTGCCATATCCCATAGGTTTTGGACTGATGTGTCTTTGTTCTCATTGGTTTCCATGAATTGTTTAAGTTCTTTGATTTCCTGGTTGATCCAAACATTCTTAAGCAGGATGGTCTTTAGCTTCCAAGTGTTTGAATTCCTTCCAAACGTTTTCTTGTGGTTGAGCACCAGTTAGAATGGCCAAAATTAACAGGATAGGAAACAACAAATGTTGGCAAGGATGTGGAGAAAGGGGAGGCCTCTTACACTGTTGGTGGGAATGCAAGTTGGTACAGCTACTTGGAAAACAGTGTGGAGATTCCTCAAAAAATTAGAAATAGGGCTACCTTATGACCCTGCAATTGCACTACTGGGTATTTACCCCAAATATACAAATGTAGTGAGAAGAAGGGCCATATGGACCCCAATGTTCATAGCAGCAATGGCCACAATCGCCAAACTGTGGAAAGAGCCAAGATGCCCTTCAACAGACGAATGGATAAAGAAGATATGGTCCATATATACAGTGGAATATTATGCAGCCATCAGAAAGGATGAATACCCAACTTTTGTATCAGCATGGACAGGACTGGTGGAGATTATGCTCAGTGAAATAAGTCAAGCAGAGAAAGTCAATTATCACATGATTTCACTTACTTGTGGAGCATAAGGAATAACATGGAGGACATTAGGAGAAGGCAAGGAAACGTGAACTGGGGGAAATTAGAGGGGGAGATGGACCATGAGAAACTGTGGACTTTGAGAAACAAGCTGAGGGTTTTGGAGGGGAGGGGGGTGGGGAGGATGGCTGAGCTTGGTGGTGGGTATTAAGGAGGGCACTTATTGCATGGAACACTGGGTGTGGTGCATAAACCATGAATGTTGGAAAAATAAAATGAAAAAAAATCTTAAAAACCCTCACTCACAATGTTATGTAGGTATCAGGAAACAGAAACAGAGTTTCCTTAGCTCCTGTTGCCAGACAAAAGGAAGCTTTTATCAAAGAATTCTAGAGTGCTCCATGTGGCATTATTTCCCTTATCTGCTTGGTTAATAAGACAATTTTCGGCAAGCTCTGAATCACTAATATCAATGTTACTATATCATTATTGTTAAAAGGAAAACAGAATAAAAGATCTGTGAGGTCAGAGGGTATCTAAATCATCTTCCTCTCGATCTGCTACCGTACTAATTCAGGAGTAGTGGGAGGCAAGAACTTGGAAAAAATCCTTCTCCCCACCAGAGGATTAACACCTCCCATGCAGACAAATAAGGTGCTCTATCTGTACAGAGATACCCCAACTTTTCTTCTAGTGGAGTTTGACTTGACAAGGCAATCAAGCAAAGTCTAGAACACAGGAGACATTCAACTGATGTTTGCTGACAATTTTTAAAAAGCAGAACAGGAGTCAGCTTATCAGACCATATCCCCATGTTGTTTAGTTTCTGATTTTAAATAATTTATTGGGCATTAAACTACCAGTGAGGTAAGAATGAATGCCATTCTTTGGGGGGAAAGTTATAAAAAAATTTGAATATTCTGTGCATTCAGCTGCAGTTGACTGACAGGTTGAAATACGTAAAAGTGTTGCGGAACATGAGGGACTATTTAAAATATCTTCACAGTTTTCAAAAGCTCAGCGGCTCCACGAGATTTCTGTTTGGCCTGGAAAATGTAAATTGACCCCATACACACACATATTTCTTGGCTCTCTTTTATGCCTCCTTTACCCCGCATGTGCATATAAATATCTTCTGTGTTGGTGTCTTTAAATTGTAAATCATTAAAGCTATCTCAGCTCAGGACAGTGCTTTTGTGGGTTTTTTTGTGTTGTTTTGTTTGTTTGTTTGAAATAGGAATAGATGTAACATTTTCCCACAAACAAATGAGCCCATATCACCCTTCAAGATATGGGTGGTGTCTCTGTGTCACCAGGACAGCCAGACCGTAGAATGTCAACCTTGAGTGGGCTGCTTGCACTTTCATGTGCCAGACTGGAAAATGATGATGCTAGTGCCAGTTACAGTCTAGGAGAGCATCTTAGCAATATTCAATTATGCCAGTAAATGTCTGACAGAAACAAGTAAATACGATCTTAAACTCCGTACTGGGACTGGAAGCCCTAGGGAAACGTAAGTCTTACTATAGAATGACTACTGAATTAGATGTTGCCCTCAGCCTGGTCTTCTTTAGTCCCCAATGTAGCTGATTAAATGTCTTTCTTTGGGAATTGAGGGGAAAAAGAAGAAAAAGGTCCAAAACCTTGGAGTTAAGAGAATATGTGCCTAACCTAGCCAGTTGTCCTCCTTCCCCCAAAAAGGACTCCTACTGAGCATTGTCCTTGTGCCGTGCCAAGACATTCGTGTCAGGTGCCCTTAGGAGAGGTACCAAACTCTTGTCTAATCAACTGAAGCTGAATAGGGCAAAGCTCCCCAGACTCTGTTAGGGAACCACCTTCTTCTTGGTTAAGGAGGAGTTATAATCCTGAGATTTCTCAAAGTGACACCTTGCATGAATGACCAGGATGTTAAATTGTATGACCTTAACTCATCTCAAATATTTATCAATATGACGACATGGCAAGTAATTTTTAAGATGTCTCCAAAACAAACAATCAAACAAAACACAAAAACGAAAAGCAGTAGGGTGACATGATACCACTGAGATAGTTGTAGAAGAATATGGAGACAGCTCTCCATTCTGTCCTGATATTTCCTTTGTAACCAATTGGGTACTGTGTTAGTGATTTGCATGTAATAGCCTCCTGGCACAAATTAACTGGAACAAGGTCCCACTGCAGCTAATAAACTCACTGTAACAAGTCCCTCAACTTTGCCTGGTCACACTGCTCAGCAGGATTGCCATGTGTGGAACTGGATGGCAAGATAAAAATAACATCATTCTGTGCTTTCAAACCCATGCAACACTATATTGTGTCTCTGGAAATAAGGTTTGTTTAATGGCCAGCGATTATCTCCTATCTGGCTTGCTCTAATACCAGTTTTGGGTTTGGGGGAGCGGTTTTTTGTGGGTGTTGTTTTTTAATCACTAGTGTTATCTTGTACTTTGGAAGAAGAGCGACAATTAAACATATTTTTGAACAGAAGAGGAGAAGGCAGCAGAGCTCTTTTGGCATGAGTTCCCAGAGCCTATCATTCCAAAACATTTCTGGTTTTCCCCTGGTCTCATCAACCAATGTCAGCACAGCTGAGGTGACTGTGCTAATTAACCATCTCGCCGAACCAGCTGAGAAAGTTTGTATAAACTCCATGGGAATATGAGCTGTTGAGAAGAAATTCTATCCAGTGGAGCTAGGGACCAAACCCAAATATAGAATCAAAACAGGGAACAGTTTCCCTTAACCATCAGGTGATAACATCATCAGCTACAAGATGTTAGAGAGTAGCAGAGCTGAAGACAAGACTGGCATGACAGAATTAAAAAACAACCACATGTAAAGAGGTCAAAGTCTCCTTTCTTCTCCTGCTGAAACCAAGCATTTGGGAATAGCCAACAAAGCATCTTCGAAGAGTGAAATCATGCCTGCTCCAAAAGTCCATTCTCAGGAGAAAACTGGTCCATCATAAGAAATAGCTCTGTAGTCTCCCAGAGGCTGCTTGAGGGGCTATAAGACTGGCTACAAGTGGGAATGGTTGTTGCAGGGATGTGATGAAATGGGCAGTGTCACGTGGTCCAGACAGTGCGGGTCAAAGACCCAAGAGGGTGTGTATCACTTGGCACATGGATAGGAGAATGAGAAGCTACAAGGAGCTGCAGATGTTAAGGGGAAGGAGACAGAGTTTTAGTGTAAGTTGCTGTGGTGGGGCGCCTGGGTAGTTCAGTTTTTAAGGATCTGCTTTCGGCTCAGGTCATGATCCCGGGGTCCTGGAATTGAGCCCAGTGTTGGGCTCCCTGCTCAGTGGGGTGCCTGCTTCTCCCTCTCCCTTTGCCCCTCCCCCTGCTCCTGTGTGGGCATGCTCTCTCTTTCTCTCTCTCTCAAAAATAAGTAAATAGAATCTTTAAAAAAAAAAAGTTGCTGTGGTCTAAGTACTCCTACCATCACTACGTAAAAAATAATTTTTTTCCTTAGAGATATGGATGAAGGGAATATAAAGTTATTGAAGTGTTTTAAGATGAAATTATATATCAATATACAGGTGCTTCGGTTAGGTCAAGCAGACTATGGTATTAGAAGAGAAACAGAGTCCTTTAAATAATCACCCTTGTAAAGTCATTTTGGGTTTAAGAATTCAAGAGCATAGGGGGCAGCACATAGTCGTTGAAAATGAAAGATCACTG
This sequence comes from Taxidea taxus jeffersonii, assembly GCA_003697995.1. NCBI lineage: Eukaryota > Metazoa > Chordata > Mammalia > Carnivora > Mustelidae > Taxidea > Taxidea taxus. The sequence continues at coordinate 81,650 of RCUC01161077.1, read as the reverse complement.
TTGTCATGTCATAGGGCAAATATTTATTACCCCCTATAAACATATCATGAATGAAGAGAGAGACGCAGAACAGTGTTTTGGGGATAATTCCTCTGAAAGCACGGGTTTAGGTTAAAAAGTTCTTGAGCTGAAAGTGGGCTGGTTTCAGAGCAACCTGCAATTAAGCAAGTTGAAATCCTACCTGGTCTTCACTGTCACCATCGTAGAGAACCAGCGTTGCAGCAGCAGAGAGTGGTCGAAGACTCACAACGAATTAATGGTGGATTGAATGCTTGGGTGTGGAGAGGTTCACTACCAAAAACAAGTAAATCATCATCTCATTCACTAGCTCAGCATATTTTCCATTTTCTTTAAGGACAGATCCATTATCATTAAAACTTCTCAATACTCTATGGATTTAAGGACTTAGGAGCAAAAGGGCTAGACTGTGTTCTCCATAAGGGCCTCTTTCTTGTTCATGTCTATCTGTAAGGATTTCTATGTGGGAATAAGTAACTCAGGACCCATGAGAAACAGAAAATTCACCCACTGGGCATGCTTTATTTTGAAATGGTAGAACCTGGGTGGCACTCAGGCTACTATATTAAAAAAAAAAAATCCTTTTAAAGAAATAAAAAGGATGAGGCCTTTGGGCTGTGGTTCTCTAGTTAAAACAGTAGGACTGTCTTGGGGTCCATGGAGCTGTCAATCAGAAGGCACATGTCAAGACTGAAGGATCAGAGATTTTACCCAGCTTTCAAGCAAGCAAGTGAATCTTACAGAAGGCACAAAACCCCTAGGACAGAGACAGAGGACTTTATTACTCACAGTATAGCAACCAGCATTTGCTTCATGTTCCAGTCAGTCTTCCTTGCCCCCACCATGTCCCATTAGTGATGCATTGTGGCTTGGGTCGATGCTGAGTACATTGTGGGTTTGCCTCACAGCTGAGGAACCTGCATCTTTTATAATGGGCTGCAAGGAAGCCTGCCTGAGCCTTGCCCCCAACAGGGTACCTTATCGCTCTTACACTGAAGAGTAGACAAACTAGACCTCGATAGAAGGATACTCTATAGAAGAATACTATTTCTGTCTTCCAAGGCTGTTTACCATACAAACGTCCTTGAATAGATAGTGCTTCTGCTCACACGATGTGCAGAAGTGTCAGTGACTAACAGATTTGTCTCCTGGATTAACAGAGGCTGCTGACAGTGTAGCTCATGCTTTCTAGTGCTTACTAGGGGTGGAGCTCCTGGGTGGCAACCAGTAAACATCCACAGCCACGTAAGTTGCTGTGCTCTTCTCTTGAGGTCGTGCAAGTCTGAGAACATCTGCCCGACTCTGGAGCCACATTAGATGTTAGGGGTAACATTCATTTGACCTTAAGTCGTATAAAGGGAGAACTAGGTCCGTAATGGAGTCATGATGTGAATTGCCTTCATATTGAGGAAAGTGAATATAAATCTCACCAGTCCTCATTTTTCTGCCTTTCTTTTTCTTCCCATTCCTGGAATTTCTCCATGAGGCAATAATCTCCCACAACCTTTGGCCGTTGAAGAGAGTAGGGTTACGTGGTCTTAGAAATAACTCATAATGTCCACCAGCTCTACTAATTAAACACTTTAGGCTGCAGAGCTGAAGAACAACAATTTGCACCCTCTAGTTCCCTTCTTAAATGATGGTTTGTGAGGTGAGACTGCATGCAGATTCTAAGGAAACAGGAAGTTAGAACTGACTTCTCTACTTGAATGCCCATGCCATGAATACTTTAGTAAGACAGAGCTTGGGCTTGGAATCAGAGAGACTCAAATACACTACTGTCGCTATCTGCATGACCATAGGCACATTAACGAATCTAACCTAGGTCTCAATTCACTCATCTGTAAAATGGGGTTAAGAATACCTATATCCTAGTGTCGTCATGGGGATTACATGAGAAAGTATTTGTAACACACTTGGCCCAGTGCCGGGCTCCATGAACAATTGTTGTTATTATTGGCTATCCTGTCAGTCACAGGAAGCTATAAAGTACATGGCCAGGGAAGATTTGCTCTTAATTTACTGCCTGTCCTGAAATCCATTCTTAAAATTGCCAGTAAATCAAGCATCAGTGCCCACTCAGGGAGATGCGTGCTGCTGTGAGATACTCAGTTCAGCTTTGCTGCTTTGGTGGTGGACACGGATACCACGTTTGTTCACCTAAATAATGGTATTCAAAGAAGGATGCTAATAGGCACTGATAAGCTACCAGGAAACCAGGTGTGCACAGAACTTAATCACCTATGACTATCTTGTCTAGATCCTAGTGCAGGATCTTCTTCAAAAATCTGAAATTTAAAAAAATCACTGTCCTTTTTCAATTTCATATACCATATACTATGATTATGCTTTAAATTAAGGCTCTCTGCTAAGCCCTTGAGCTCGGAAAAACTGCCACCTATGTCTACTAGAACTTGAATTACTAGCCCTCAAGTTTGTAATCCCACCAAGTTCTTTACATCAACAAAGTGCTTAAAACAGTAAACCTCTTGAAGATGAAGCAACTGGGCTCAGGAAAGGTATTAAGTTGTCCAGCTCCATTCCATTCAGTAAATTTTCTCACCTCTATAGCCGAGTCATTAACTCACTAGGCAGATATTTATTGAGATTCCACCATGAGGAAATTATTATCCTGGCCCCTGGTGATACCTATGTGATTAAGGTCTGATGACCACAGTCAGGGAACTTATTGCTTAAAAGGAAAGAGAAGGCAGCTGTTATATTGCACCTGCCAGGGTCAATGCACAATGGTAGAGATTCCTGAGGACTTTGTAAGATGAGATTCTTTTGCTTTCACGTAAGAGAAAAAGTCAACTCACCTTTTGTAAAATTCAGAGTAAAAGACATCATAATCAGTGGCTTGATAATGCCATCAAGAAACCCGATTCTTCGGGTAGTTAATACAGATCAAGTGCTTTAAAAAATACTCATTGAACTTCATCAATTAATAGCTAGCGCACTTCTCCTTAGATTCTTGAAGAGCTCTAGTAGAGTTATACATATAAATGAGAACAGAGTGAATTTTACCTAGGAAATGAGGGACAGATTTTACAGAGAAAGTTGTATTTAAGCTGGCTCTTGAGCTTAAGAAGAAGACTGCTGAATAGGCAAAGAAAAGTCTTTTCGGACAGAGGAAGCAACATGCACAAGGGGAGGAAGCTTGAAGGGCATAGTCGCTGGTTAAATAAATTGTGGTTCACCTGTACAATAAGATAATAAGCAACCATTAAAAAGAGTAATATAAAATCTATGTATTAAATGACATATTTATGAATGGAAAATTAGGGTCATACAGTTGTATGAATAGTAGGCTGTGATTCAATTTTCAGGTAACTGCATTACTTGAGTAATTTATAATCATGTTATCGACTTTTACAGGATAGATGAGAAACTATGTTATGGTTCAAGAAATAGCAAATTGTTTATTTTTACAGGAGGAATGGAAGATGATGAGATGGAATTACAATTAGAGATCAGACTGTGTGTTATACTAAGAGTCTGGACCTTCTGCTCTAGACTAGATCAGGAGCTGGCAAACTTCAACCCATGGGCCCAGCTCAGCCCACCACTTATTTATGTAAATAAAGCTTTATTGGAAAATGGGCACTCATTCGTTTATATATGGTCTAGTGGCTGCTTTTGTACTGCAGTAGTAAAGAGTTGTGAGAGAGACTATATGGCCCACAAAGCCTGACATATTTACTACCTAACCCTATGCAGAATAAGTTAGCAGACCCATGTTCCAGTTAATAGGAAGACATCAAGGTAGGGAATGGCATTATCAAATCTGCTTATTAGCAAGATGACAGCAACAGAGCCTGGGAAATAGATAAAAGAATGCTAATTATAGTGATTCCTGCAGACTTTTTACTCTGCCTTATAGAAATTTCTCAGACTTCTTACACCATGTGACAGGTAAAAGCAGGTATGATTATATCCTTTTTATAAAAGAGAGAAATGCGGAACAGACCACATAGCTATTAAGTGATGTCTCCCTCAATAGAATATAAGCTCCGGGAGGGAAAAGACTGTCTTGTTCACTGTTCTAGCTCAGCACCAAGGACAGTATCCAGTACATGATCGGGTATTTGCCTACGTAAATATTTTTGAAACAAATGCAAGAGGGAATCAATGAATACGTAAATAAGTGAGTGGGAAATTCATATGATAAGGGAGGCAGGCTCCCAAAGTCATATCGCAGAACCAGCCACCCCAACTCTGTCATCTTGTCAGGGCTTCAGGCAGTGACTTCCTCAAGATCCTCGGCATCATCTTGGAAGCCAGGAACCAGGAAAAACAGCCCAGAGTCTTCCCATTCTTTCCCAGCCCAAGGCTATCTCACTCCTCTGGGCCCTATCTGAAGACAGTTATCACTTCATTGGTCTACCGATTTGTGTTTGCTGCATAGCATGCCCTCTTTGCTTCCTGTTTCTCACATCTGGTTCATTTCTGCTCTTTAACTCCAAACAGTTGTGAGAGTCTTTCTCATTGCTAAAGGGGTTCTCTGCAGCAGGTTACCCTCCATCACCTGTCTCGTAGACAGGTTTGATTGTTGTCAAACATTGCCGTTGTACAGTTTCTATCCAGTTCTTGGGCTGATCTTTCAGCTGTACCAGTCCTTGAAAGCTGACAGGATGAATTGCTTGCTTTCCCAGCCTTAATGTTTATCTCCCTTCAGATCACACCATCTGCTGTGATTTGGCAGCTCAGGTAAGTGCTTTTTTTTTTTTTAACTTCTTTCAGTTGCTCAGCTTCCTGCAGATACTGCCATGTCTGTGTCCTCCCTCTCTTCAGACCTCATCTCCTTGGAACTGTGGGGTTTATATTGAAGTTGATGGATGTGCCTGGTGCTTCTCCCCTTCCATCCTTTGGAGTACACACATTCAGTCTGTCCACAGAGGCCTTTGCATGAAGGGGACAGAACCATCTCTAAAATCAGAATCAGCTGTGTGCTTTCTTCATTCCACTTCTTAGCTATTGTTTTGCAATACTCTTTTCCTTAGCTTCTAAGCCAGTGGTGGCTAGGCCTCTTGGGCTTATCCTGAAAATGACTCTTAGACTGGGAAATCAACTAAAAAGGATGGAGACTTGTCTTCCTTTCCAAATTTGGAAGAAGTGGTACACCGGGGCTTGCATTTCACTTGGGCACAAACAGGCAGGATGGAGTTTCTGCTACAATCTTCTGAGGCTGTTCATACTCTCAGGTTTCCCCCAGCCTCACCTCCCCTGCAATCTACCTTCACATCTAATCCTCATGAAGCATTTATGGTCGCTCTTTATGCCTGGACTTCATTTGAACTTTTTCAAACTCTGATGTAAAGCCATGTTTCCAAAATTCTTTTAGAGAAGGGTCAGGAAACTTTTTCTCTAAAGCAACAGAGAGTGATATTTTAGGCTGTGCAGGCCATAGGGAATCTCTCTCAACTGTGAAATCCTGCCATTGTAGAGTGAAGGCGGTCAGAGACAAAACTAAACAAATGAGCGTGGCTGTGTTTCAGTCGAACTTGATGTACAAATGCAGGCAGGGAAACAGAGTTGGGCATGGCCCAAAGCTTTCTGACCCTATTTAGAAGCATCACCTTTGATTCTGAAACATCTCCAGTGCATTCACTCTGTATTATCCATTTATTAAGGAAGAGTCAAACGATACTGAATGACGACATCATCTGCTACGTTCCGCTTCCACACAGGTTAAATGAGTTTGTATGTACTGATGTGTACTAACTCGTAATCCTAGCAGCTCTAATTACATGATTTTAGAGTGGCTTGAATTGGTTCTAGATTTTAACCATTTATGGCCTTTAGGAACTTTAATATAATATTATACATGCACTACTTGATCCTTTAAACATTGTTTACCCAAGTAAATAACGGACCCTATTGAGACCAGTACCGAAGATACTCCTTGGTTCCCTTGGGAGCTACATTATCTGCTTCAAGCCACCATGGGGCCATTTAGCATTCTGTAACAGAAGACAGAGTCAGTTAGTACCCTCCCAGCAACTGTGTCCCCTGAGATTGTCTCGGCACTAGGGAAAATCAATCTCAGATTTGTTTAGCATTGTGCACGAGTTACAATAATTAATACAGTAAAAATGTGGCTAAATCTTTTGGAGATATTTCTTGATGAACAACTAAGTGCCACTGCCAGGCACCATATATATGCAAGGTTTTCTGAGAATTAGAGATTTTATATATATCATATATACATGGTCATATTTTGTTATAATTATTATATAATATCTATTATTATAATGATCATATTTCTATATAATCTCTAATTCTCAGAACACCTAACTTTACACATGAGCAAACTGAGACTTGGATGTTAAGCAGCTGGTCCAAGTTACAGCACTTAAGTGTCTCTGCCTTTAAAGCACATGCTTAATCCCTATCTAAGGGTTTTTCTTAATATGAGGTTTTCTATATATTTATTCCCTTCCACACATACTATAAAAAGAAAAGGTCTTTGGCTTAGTATTTGATGCAAGTTTGATGACCAATAAATGTTCTTGGGGTAACAAAAAATTTCACAACACAAAAATTTGCCTCTCATCTCAAGACTCTTATCTTAATTAAAATTTTCACCATTTATTCAAACATGCAAGCTGAACACTATCCATCCGTCTTTTATTTTCTTAAGCCTCAGTTCTCCAACCCATTGGTCACTGGGATTGTTAATTTTATGTATGAGCTTGGCTGGGCCACAGTGTCTAGATTGGATCTAACATTATTCTGGATGTTTCTGTTGAAGATTTTTTTGGATGATACTGACATTTAAAAAAAATTTTTTTAATTATGTTATGTTAGTCACCATTAGTTTTTTTTTTTTTTTAAGATTTTATTTATTTATTTGTCAGAGAGAGAGAGCGCGCGCAAGAGCAAGCACAGGTAGACAGAGTGGCAGGCAGAGGCAGAGGGAGAAGCAGGCTCCCCGCCGAGCAAGGAGCCCAATGTGGGACTTGATCCCAGGACGCTGGGATCATGACTCGAGCCGAAGGCAGCCGCTCAACCAACTGAGCCACCCAGGCGTCCCACCATTAGTTTTTGATTTAGTATTCCAGGATTCATTTTTTTAAAGATTTTATTTATTTATATGACAGAGATCACAAGTAGGCAGAGAGGCAGGCAGAGAGAGGGGGGGAAGCAGGCTCCCTGCTGAGCAGAGAGAATCCAATGCGGGGCTGGATCCCAGGACCCTGAGATCATGACCTGAGCCGAAGGCAGAGGCTTTAACCCACTGAGCCACCCAGGTGCCCCAGGATTCATTTTTTTTATGTATAACACCCAGTGCTCCATGCAATACGTGCCCTCCTTAATAGCCACCCAGGTGAACCCATCCTTCCACCCACCTCCCTTCTAAAACCCTCAGTTTGTTTCTCAGAGTCCACGGTTTCTCATAGTTTCTCATGGTTTGTCTCCCTCTCCAACCCCCCACCTTCATTTTTCCCTTCCTTCTCCTAATATCTTCCATGCAATTCCTTATTTTCCACAAGTAAGTGAAACCATGTGATAATTGACTTTCTCTGCTTGACTTATTTCACTCAGCATAATCTCCTCCAGTCCCATCTGTGTTGATGCAGAAGTTGGGTATTCATCATTTCTGTTGGCTGAATAATATTCCATTGTGTAGATGGACCACATCTCCTTTATCCATTCATCTGTTGAGGAGCATCTCAGCTCTTTCCACAGTTTGGCTACTGTGGACATTGCTGCTATGGACACTGGGGTGCACATGACCCTTCTTTTCACTACATCTCTATCTTTGGGGTAACTACCTCATAGTGCAATTGTGGGGTCATAGGGTAGCTCTATTTTTAATTTTTTGAGGAACCACCACACTGTTTTCCAAAGTGGCTGTACCAGCTTGCATGCCCACCAACAGTGTAAGAGACCTCCCCTTTCTCCACATCCTTGCCAACATTTGTTGTTTCTTGCCTTGTCAATTTTTGCCATTCTAACTGGTGTAAGGTGGTATCTTAGTGTGGTTTGGATTTGAAATTCCCCAAAGGCTAATGATGATGAGCATTTTTTCATGTGTCTATTAACCATTTGTATGTCTTTATTAGAAAAATGTCTGTTCGTGTCTCCTGCCCATTTTTTTGACTTGATTATCTGTTTTTTGGGTGTTGAGTTTGAGAAGTCCTTCATAGATATTGGATATCAGCCCTTTGTCTGTAGTGTCATTTGTGAATATGCCTCTTTGTTTTGTTGACTGTTTCATTTGCTGTGCAGAAGCTTTTGATCTTGATGAAATCCCAAAAGTTCATTTTTACTTTTGTTTCCCTTGCCTTTGGGGACACGTCTTGGAAGAAGTTGCTGTGGCTGATGTCAAAGAGGTTACTGCCTATGTTCTCCTCTAGGATTCTGATGGATTCCTGTCTCACACTGAGGTCTTTCATCCATTTTGAGTTTATGTTTGTGTATGGTGTAAGAGAATGGTCAAGATTCATTCTTCTGTATTTAGTTGTCCAATTTTCCCAGCACCATTTATTGAAGAGACTGTCTTTTTTCCACTGGATACTTGTAATTGCTTTGACACTGATATTTTAATTGGTAAACTTTTGAGTGAAGCACATTGTCCTCCATAATGTGGGTGGGTCTCATCCAATTAGTTAAATGCCTTAAGAGAACCAAAACTGACTTCTCCCCCACTCCTTGTTCCTGGGAAAAAAGGAATTCTACCAAAGCAGCCTTGAAATTGCAACATTGGCTCTTCCCTGGGTGTCCTGTTGGTTCTGTTTCTCTGAAGAACCCTGACTAATACAGTCACTGAGTTCTATGAATTCTTTCTCTTGAATATTCTTCCTCATCCTGTAGTGCCTCAGGACCCAATCTTTTGACTTATAATTAGTCTTTCTGCTTCTAGTTTCTAATTCCCAATCTGGAATTAGGTCAGTGGCTCTGAAATCCTCGCAGAATCAAATTCAGCCTCCATGGCATAAATTTCAAGCTCCTTCCCAATCTCAGTCAGTTCTCCCGACTAGCTCCATTGCTCATCCCACCTCACCCACTCTCCCCACATTAGTCAGCATCCCAGGATTGTGTTCTCCTTGCTCACCTGTTCTTGCCTTCTATCTTGTGTTGAGATACATTCTTCTGGTCATCTGAGCAAGAGTTCCAAGGACCAGGTGTCAGTCAAATACAAGTAAAGATTCAGGCTCAGCCTGTTAGTTGGCCTAGTCACTGACTGGATTATGAGTTAAAAGAAAGAAAAGAGGGGCACCTGAGTGGCTCAGCTGGTTAAGCATTCGACTCTTGATTTGACTCAGGTCATGATCTCAAGGCCATGAGATTGAGCTTCACCCCTCAACTGTACAAGTGTTCTCTCACTCTCTCTCTCTCAATCAAGAAAAAAAAAGAGAGAGAGAGAGAGAAAAGAAAAAAGCAAGAGTAATTCACCCTTCTCTAAGAATCCTTCCCTTATCTCTATGAATCATAAAAATCCAGATATGCCCTTTAGACTCTGTTCATGATGAAAGAACAACCAGTTGGAGGTGAAACAAATTGTCTACTTGCTCACTCAACTCATTGCCAAGCCACTATTTTGACTGTCTATTCCTTCACCTTATGTTTTTCAGTTAACTGATACAATGTCCTCATTATGTTTTCATCAGGTAGCCACACCTTCAACAGAGAGATGAGGTGAGGCAGGGGCCAATAAAACTTTCAGGATGATTTTTAAAGTCTTTTGTTTCATGTTGTACTGAATTTCATCAGACTGATTTCTGACTACCTGTCATGTATGTTTCTTTTGTTCATTAGAATGTAAGATGAGTGTTGCTCTAAAATTCCCTTTGGTGAATTGTTAAGAGCTGTGAAATGTTATCAAAAGGTCACTGAAATACATGTACCAGTAGCTTTTAAAGTTAACAGGCAGGATGGCCAATTCTGTATCTGGAAAATAGCCCAGTCAGGAATACAAATATAATAACACCTTCATTCATTCATTCAGCAAAGGAGATTGAATTCCTCTCCCATGTGCCAATACAGTATTTTCTCTGCCCTTAAAGGGCTTATAATCAAAGGATGAAGACAGCCAGATTAACTAACTACAGTTTGTGTATCATAAATAATACTTAAAACCTAAACTTAGAGAGTGGTCAAGAGAGGCCCACCAAGATAAAGAAACAAGAGTGATTTTGAGCTGAGTCAAGGGGTTTCACTTAGTTGGAACTCTGACTCACTTTAGACAATGATTATCAAGAGTGTGGTACCCAGACCAACAGTAGTAACATCACTTGGGAATTGGTGAGAAATGAAAACTCAGGGCCCAATTCAGAACTCCTGACTCCAGTACTCTGGGTTTGAGAGCCAGCCATCTCTGTTTTAGCATGCCTTCCTGATGATGAGTTTCAGAGTCACTGATCTGAAGAACAGGCACAACCCAGCTAAGGAGTGGGTGTGGAGGAGGGGATTCAGGAGCACCACAGAGAATAAGGACCATAGACAGAGGACAGATTACAAAGACTCCTAAATAACTTAGTAAAGTTCAGACTTTATCTTTTTGGTCATGGGGGGTATTCCACCTAGGAACTGTAATGATTAGATTTGTGATTTTAGATAAATAACTGTGGTAGCCATTTAGAAGATGAATTCTAGATATGCAAACAGGAGGGGAAAGAAGAGACTACTGTAAAGTCCAAGTCAGTGGTGTTTTGAGCCTGAATTAAATAGCCAGAGGCTTTGAGAATGGAGGAAAGATAAATTTGAGAATCTTTTAGAATGTGAAATCACTGGTACTGTTCTTGTTTTGATTTTCTTTTGTTGTTTTTTACGAAGTATCTGAATACTAGAGGTGAGGTAAAAGATTCATCTCCTCGATCATTGGGTGCATTTTGTCTTTCACCAATCCAGTATTTGCAAGTTGGTAGGTGAGTTGAGAGATCAGTAGGCACCTGGGAGTGGGGTAAATTTTGAGATTTGAGTTATGGTGGCTTGAGGTGTCCTTTAAAATACCTATAGCAGAGATCACATAGAATATTTATGTTGGGGACGCCTGGGTGGCTCAGTCGGTTAAGCGGCTGCCTTTGGCTCAGGTCGTGATTCCAGCGTCCTGGGATCGATTCCCACATCGGGTTCCTTGCTCAGCAGGGAGCCTGCTTCTCCCTCTGCCTCTGCTCTCTCTGACAAATAAATAAATAAAATCTTTAAAAAAAATAATATTTATGTTGGTATTTCCATTGTTTTTTGTCTTTTGTTTTTTGTTTTTAAGTCTTGCTTTCTTGATTTTTGCTGTTTGACTTTTGGAGTACCCTAATTAAAAAAAAAAAAAAGATATTACATATTCTGTTTGACTTTCAGTTCACAATAAAAATTCTAGATGAGAATTTGGTTGTCTATATTAATCACAATATAGCCACTTGAAGGGTCTCTTTGAGAATGACTCTAGTGAATGGCAGGTTTATTCTCCAAGCTCTGTAATGTAATTTTGCTCAGCTGGTAATTGTGTTGGCAGGAAGATTACTACTATAACTACTTGGAACTCCCTTGAATATTTTTGTGTGGTCTTTGATTCTGAAGACTTTTAAAAGTTATTCTGGGTAGATTACCAAAATATCCAACAGCAGTCAAATGAGAACATTTTTGAGCCTCAGTCCTATATATGGGATTCTTCATATATGAATCAGGGGAAAATTTTTTTCTTTATATTCTCCAGATGAGCAGTTCAGTAAGTGGGACATAGAAGAGGGAGCCAATCATTTCAGCCACCTTAATGGTCCTTCCAGAAGTCCATGTTGGCAGGTTGACCGAGGCATCTCCGTATCTGTCTCATGCATAGATCCAAATTTGCTTTCTCTTCTACCTACCTCCCGAAATGACCCACTGAGAGAGATTTGTGAAAGCCATGTCCCCTACAATCTGAGCCCCTCCTCTCACAGTCAGCAAAAATGTAAAGGGATCCTAAAGATTTGTAGTCACAACAAAGCAACACTGAAACAGGAGCTGCTTGCATTTAGAATTTGGTAATGACCTTACACCCATAGAGAAAAGAGGGGCCTGTGTCTTCTCCAATTTGAACTACCATGCTGGAGTGACAATTAAGGTTACTGAATGGGCTCAGATTTAGCTCCATTGGCTATTGTCTGCATGACCTTGGATGAGTTACTCTGCCTTCTTTTTAGAGGGAAAAAAAATAATTGCTGCACTGATCTTTGGGAATAAAGGGAACCAAAGCAGATAAAGCATTTTGTATAATGCTCTCATATTGTTATTCTAAGAGTAGCCATTATTCTTGTCCTTATTTTTAATAGTTGAAGCACTTCATAATCTTGGCCTTGCCTGTGGTACAGGAACCCACATCCTGAGCTTAGAATGTATTCTAAAGGATCATTTCTTAAAGGGGCATAGGGAATTTCATCAACCTGTGTATTTTAGTATCATCCTTGGTTAAGAGCTCTACCATAATATCCCTTATTTACTTTAATATTGAGATTCAACATCGTGTCTTGCAACGTTTACATTGTAATTATTCACCTCCTTTTAACAGCAGATTTATAGAATATCCATTTAACAAGATGCCAGATTACTAACACATTGTTTTAAATGCTTAATATTCTTTGAAAGTACACATATTGAGCATTTACTCCAGCTTGGCATTGATTAATTTTTTCTAATATTCACATAGTTATTTGTAGTATTTTCTCATTAAATATATCCTTTGACTCTCATAGCACTCTGATGGGGAAAACTTACTCAGAAACTTTCTTTTCCTTTTACTGCAGCTTGACAAATCCTGTATTTGATTTAACTTGGGTTCTGCTCATGTCTACAAATTGCCCCCATCATTTAAAGTTCTAATGTATATTACAAAGGGTTGCCCAGTTCATTGTCATTAACAACTGAATGAGTCAACCTAATAGTCTGTCAGAATATGAATGTCTGGGGACACCTGGGTGGCTCAGTTGGTTAAGCGACTGCCTTCGGCTCAGGTCATGATCCCAGCGTCCTGGGATCTAGTCCCACATTGGGCTCCTTGCTTGGCGGGGAGCCTGCTTCTCCCTCTGCCTCTGCCTGCCTCTCTGTCTGCCTGTGCTCGCTCCTGCTCTCTCTCTGACAAATGAATAAATAAAATATTTTTTTAAAAAAAGAATATGAATGTCTGAAGGATGTCTGTGTCTTATTTGAATACGAAGCTTTTGTTAATTATTGTTCTCTCATTGAGGTCTAAAATATGCCTCCTCCAAATCCATATGAAAATTATCTGGAAGATAATTACAAAATTTCCTTGAGCCAGACCTACTGAACATTTGCCCAGCATTTCTGTAGGATATGGATACGAGAATGCATAGATTTTAGAATCCTAAACTATTCTGCTGTGGAGCTGATTGCATTGACCCAGAGCATAACCAGTAGTTCTCACCATCCTGTATCCAGGCAAAGCCGATTCCTCCTTCTACAACAATAGCCAAACCATTTTAATCTTTTACTTTTTACAATTAGCCTACTTCTCCTGAAGGAGAACCCATTTTTAATATGGCTGTCAGGAAAGAACCCTCAAACATATAGCCTTAGCGTAAGCTCTACATTTCAATTTCCCATTTCCTAAATAGGAATGTCATTAAATCAAAAGCTGTAAAACAGTGTATTAAGCGGTGTTCTCCACCAGAGTAACTATCCCCCTTTCTTGTCTTATTTTTCTGTTGGAATTTTAGACCTCAGATATTTTTTTTATGGGGGAAATTCTTATATGGAACTTTGTTACCACTTAAAGATAGATGTATTTTTCTGTTCTCATATGATCCATTTAAACTCACCATCAAAGTGAACTATGGACTCATTTTGGGAAGAAAATATATCCCATAGACCATAATTCCCCAAGACCTTTATTTATTTGATTTCTGCTCCCTGGGATCACGGCCTCATGACATGCAATTCTCAGTACTGTGAGCTTCCCAGGAAATAGCATTCATAAAAATCATTTCACAGCAGACTTCAATGCCAACCCAACAATAAAATATTCCAGCACATTCTCACACTAAAGGCAGCTACGGACAGCCACTGCTCCTTTCTTTCTACATTGAAAAGACATCTTTTGGTAAAGACATCAAAGATATCTGCAGAATAGACTACCCAGCAACCTCTTTTTAATAGCGGTGTCCTTGCATGTTATATTCCAATATAATCTAATTGGAACTTTAATAATTCCAGCTCCTAGAGAATTAAGGATACTATTCAACAGCAAATGCCTGCAATTAATTTTTTTTTCCAAATGAAGAAGTGATTTTGAATATAAAGCTGGAGGAAATCCACATCCACAAAATGTAAAGGGATCTTCAAAGCCCCTGGTTCTTCTTTCTCTGTCTCCCAAAGCCAACCATAAAATCATCCCTCCTGTCCTAGGAGAGGAGAAATCCTCTGCTTCACTTGCTCTCTGCTGAGTCTCCACCTTGGGTTCTCTGTACCTTAAAGCCCTCCCATTCCTTCCTCTCTCTCAATCCTACATCTCACCCCCTTTAGCTTTGAACATGGTGTAGTCAGTCATCCATCAGGTGCCACCAAGTTCAATTTTGTTTGGGACAGCGAAGGAAAAATTGTCCTGATTCAGCAGAATGTCTACAAATGCACCTTTCTTGACATAGTTGCTATGATTTACGATGTAAATCACCAACAAATAAACCAGGGCCCCTTTCTCTGAGGTCATAAAGCTGAGTGAGCTTGTTTTGGTGTGTTTATATGAGAGGCAAGGAACTGGATATTTAAGAGAAAAATTATCCAGTTATTTGTGCATGTAACCTGAATTTACTGAAATAATTTACGGTAAAAAGCTCCTTTTTTAATTCATTCTTTATCAACACAGTGATAGTCACAAGTAGAAAGAAAACTCTTAAACAGTTTGCTATGATCAAAGGAATTGGCAGGAAGGCTAATCTTACAGATTAAGTAAATGAGGGCTTTAGCAAATATGTAATTTTGAGCTATGCTAAGCAGCCAGAATACAGTAGGAAGACACATGTATTGTGCATTATGGTTCCTGCCCTTTTATACTAACTGTTTAATAAATGTAGACATAGAAGAGATTCTCTCTAGGCTGTGGTTTTCTTATCTGCAAGATGAGGTTTGAGTAATAGTCTTCATGATGCTTCTAAATCCAGAATTCTGACTTGAAACTCAAATAATAAATTGCAACTATGATTTCTCTTTTTTTTTTTAAGATTTTATTTATTTATTTGACAGACAGAGATCACAAGTAGGCAGAGAGGCAGGCAGAGAGAGGAGGAAGCAGGCTCTCCGCTGAGCAGAGAGCCCGATTCAGGGCTCGATCCCAGGACCCTGGGACCACGACCTGAGCCGAAGGCAGAGGCTTTAACCCACTGAGCCACCCAGGCGCCCCAACAACTATGATTTCTCTTAATACTTTGTTTTACTCTTAAGCTAATGCATTCTTTTCTTTTCTCTCTGATTTTTCATGTATGACCCAAATTTTAAAATACTGGGGCACCTGGGTGGCTCAGTCAGTTAAATGTCTAAGTCTTGATTTTGGATCAAGTCATGATCTCAGGGTCATGAAATTGTTCCCACCTTAGCATGGAGCCTGCTTAAGTGTCTGGGTCCCTCTCCCTCTGCCCCTTGCAAACCACCCCCCCAAAATAAATAAATAAATAAAATACTTATAAATCACATTTAAATTATATTTTACAGGTTTGATTTCATTCACTCCAGCCTAGAAGCTGGCAATTAATTTCCATAATCTTTATCTCTCCAGGTATCTTTGCAAAAGACTAAGTAGATTGGATGTACATCCAATCATTTAAGAACATTTATTGTTTAAGAAACAAAACAGAGGATCATAGGAGAAGGGAGAGAAGAACAAAACAATATGAAATCAGAGAGGGAGACAATCCGTAAGAGACTTTTAACTGTAGGAGGGTTGCTGGAGGAGAGCAGGGTGAGTTGATGGGGTAACTGGGTGATGGGCATTAAGGAGGGTACCTAATATAATGAGCGCTAGATGTTCTATGCAACTGATGAATCACTGAACTCTACCCCTAAAACTAATAATATACTATATGTTAATTAATTGAATTTAAGTAAAATAAAATTATTTGAAAAGAACATTTATTGACTCCAAGTGTCTTTTATTTCTATTTATTTTCCCTAAAAGATTTAAAAGCAAGTTGCAGTTATTGAGACAGTCGTCTTAAAAATATTTCAGTAGGGGTTGCTGACATCATCCAGTGTTACCACGATACCACTGTCACACCTGAAAAAAAAAGAAGGCAACCGTAATTCAAACATATCTTCTAATATACAAACCACGTTTACATTTCTCCTGTTAGTCCCAAAATGACTTTTATAGCTGGTTTGTTTTTCAATCTAGGATTCATCCAAGGTTTGCAAATTGCTTTTGGCTGTTAAATTTTTTCATTTTTCCTTTAAATCTAGAACAGCAGTCATCAAATTATGGCCCATGGGACAATTCTGCAATGGTTTGTTTTTTTGTGTCTCAATCTAACAAGGATTTTTACATTTTTAAAGAGTTGTAAAACCAAACAAAAATAAAACAAACAGAAAACAAGGAAAAATACTACACACAGAGCCTATGTGACCAACAAGGGATGAAAGAGTTGCTATATGCCTTTCACAGAAAATGTGTGCTGATTCCTTTCTGATCTAGAATGTTTTGCCCACGTTTTTTGATTTTCAGAACAGTTTTGAAGACTCCAGGGCAATTATCTTATAGAATATATCACGCCTCCCAAATTATTTTGATGTATTCCTTATGATTAGACTCAGGTTGATGATTTTTGTTGGGAACATTACAGAGCTGAGTTGTACATCAAGAGAAACATCACATTAAAAGAAACATGTCAGTTTGCCCCCTGGTGATAATATGGAGTCTGACCATTTTGTTAAGCTAGTAACTGTTAGATATCTCTTTGATAGGTGTATAATTTTCTCTTTGTAAATGATAAGTAATTTGAGTAATGGTACCTGAAGATTGCATGCATATCTTATTTCCTAATGAACTTCACCCAGTGGTGCAGTCATCTTTTGATAATTCTTGCCTGAATCATTTATTACATTGGAAATATGTAATATGGTAATATTCTATCATTCAGTCTGGATTTATCTGGCATTACTCTAAATAGAAAATCATACTCCTTCTTCTTTCCCCTTTTTCTTCCTATCTCTTGTCTGTCTCTTTGACGGTGATTATTTGTTGTTATTGTTGTTGTTGTTGTTGTTGTTGTAATTGTTTTCTGTATGTTTTTAAACGCAGTGCTGGTCATAGTATTATCATTACTTGGACGCCAGATTGTCCATAACTTGTCTAATGGGAGCCCTTCAAGCTAGCACCTTTATCGTGTAGACAACCTCATTTGGATTTGAATTCTTTCTTAATTTCTGACACATAGTGTCTGGCTCTTATCCTGTACTTTCCCGATCCCTGGAAGAATCTGCCATTTCTCCAAAGAATCTGGTTTCTTTTAGTGGAGAACACTGTTTAGAAAACATCATCTGGGGGGCCTCTGGGGGGCTCTATCGGTTAAGGGTCTGCTTTCGGTTCAGGTCATGATCCAGGATCCTGGGATCAAGCCCTTCATCTGGCTCCCTGCTTAGCATGGAATCTGCTTTTCCCTCTCCCTCTGCTCCTCTCCCCTGTTTTCATGCTCTTTATCTCTCTCTCAAATAAAATTAATAAGAAAAAAAAAAGAAGGAAGGAAGAGAGGGAGGGAGGAAGGAAAGAAATATTATCTGGGTTCTAGGTGTGCTCATTGCTGCTAAAGTGTAAATGATTCCAGACCTTTTGGTAAATAGAACTGGGATGGTGTGGGAGGTTGAGGGTGATATAGCCCTGCATTTCAAAACAGACAACTGAGGAAGCAAATGCCACAACCCTTTAAAATCACTAAAAATGTTTGGATCATGGGATTATATGTGTTCATACTGAAACCTCTGGTTCAAATCTGCCACCATAGATTTTTCATTACCTTCTACATTCCACGTGTATTTCTCTCTGCTTCCACAGTAGAAACTCTGGTCTCCAATACCAATATATTTCTTGATTATACCAGTACAACTCCAATATTATTAATAATAACAAAACTATGAGATTTGATGGCATCATTCTTATCCTTAGACTGTATTCCACTTAGAATGTAAAGAATTTTGTTAAGTTAACAAAAGTTAACTTAAATGTATTGCTTTCTTAGTGTGGTTATTTAATAACTTGACATTTTGGTTGTCCATTTGTCACTCATTATAGCCATTTAAAGGGTTTGACTTTTTTCATTCCCATTCATCAAATGTAATTTTTGAGTATTTAAAACATTTGTGTGATTCAGAAGGCAAGCCATATAAAAATGTTTTCTGAAAGATAATTCCATTGGTATCACTGTTCCCCAAATGTATACTTAGGTAAACATTTTAATTAGTTTCTGGTTTTTCTTCATGTATTTCTTTTTGCAAAAAATAAAGCGATCACACTATATACTCTTACATCTTGCTTTTTAAACTCAACAATGCATCTTAAACATCAATCCTTTCCCTAAGGACCTTTTTTGGTTTTGTTCATTTGTTTAAGGACTACATGATGTTATTACGTTGTATGGATACAGCATAAGCTATTCACCATTCTCATGGGGCTGTGCTTACATTATTTCACATTCCTATAGCTGTGTCATCAAATTCACAATGGAGATTTTGCAGGGTCACATGTTAAATGTCTATGTCACTGTCTGGCATTTGGCCAGACTCCCCTCCAACGCATTATGCATTCCACTGTGCAGCATCTGGGAGGGTCGCCAGCCTCACTAAGCATGACATTCAGATTTTGAATTCTAGCAATTTGAGAGTTAAGAAATAATATCTCAATGTACTTGTAATTTGTTCTTCTTTTATTATTTTTGGAGTTCTTTCAAGGTCATTTGCATATACTTTCGTATTTTTTTAATGTGAAAACATTATTTTTTAGGGCAGTTTTAGGTTCACAGCTGTATTGGGCCGGAAGTACAGATAATTCCTGTATAATCACTATCCTCCCCCAAGCATGATGTCCCCTACCGTCAGCATCCCTACCAGAATGGAACATTGGTTACAGCTGATGAATGTACACTGACATATCATAATTACCCAAAAGCCCGTAGTTTACATTATGATTCACTCATATTGTATATTCTGTGGTTTTTAACAAACATACAGTGACATGTATCCACCATTGTAATATTGTGCAGAATGACTTTACTGCCTTAAAATTCCTCTCTGTTCTGCCTGCTCATTCTTCCTCCCCCTGCGGTCCCTGGCAACCACTAATCATTTTTATTATCTCCATAGTTTTGCCCTTTTAGAATGTCAGATCGTTGAAATCATCCAGTAGGTAGCCTTTTCATATGGGTTGCTTTTACTTAATAATCTGCATTTAGATTTTCTTCCTGTCTTTTGATGGCTAGATAGCTCATTTCTTTTGAGGTGCTGAAAGTATTATCTAAATATACTACAGTTTATTTATCTGCTCTCCTCCTAAAGGACGTCTTGGTTGCTTCCAACTTTTGGCAGTTGTGAATAAAGCAGCAATAAATATCCGAGTGATGGGTATTTGGATATAAAAGTTTTTCATTCTTTTGGGTAAATAATCAGGGAATGCAGTTGCTGGGTTGTGTGGTAAAACTATGTTTAGTTTTACAAGAAAATGACACACTGTCTTCCAAAGTGCCTATACAATTTTGCATTCCCACTTTAAATGAATGCAACTTTCTCTTGCTCTATAGCCTTGCTATCACGTGCCGTTGTCAAGTGTTGTAGATTTTGGTGATTCAAGAAAATGTGTAATGGTACAGCATTGCTATTTTAATTTGCAGTTCTCTAATGACATATGATATCCCACATCTTTCCATATGGTTACTGACAGCTGTATATCTTCTTTGATGGGATGCCTGTTCAGGCATTTTGGATATATTTAGAAAGGGTTGTTTGTTTTCTTATTGTTGAATTTTAAGAGTTTATAGTTTAAATGTTACATTTAGGTCTCTGATCCATTTAGAGTTAGTTTTTGTCAATACAGTAGGATCTGTGTCTAAGTAATTTCTCTCTTCTTTTCTTTTCCTTTTTTTTTGAACGCGGATGTCCAGTTGTTTCACCACCTATTGTTGGAAAGATTGTCTCTGTTCCATTGTATTACCTTTGCTCCCTTGTCAGAAATCAGTGGCCCATCGTGATGGTGGTGTATTTCAGGCCTCTGTTTTGTTCCATTGACCTATCGGTTTGTCAATTCCGTACTGTCTTGATTACTGTAACATTACACGAGGTCTTAAAGTCAGATAGTGTCAGTCTTCTGACTTAGTCCTTCTCCTTTGATATTGAATTGTCTATTCTAGGTCTTTTGCCTCTCCATGTAAACTTAAGAATCAATTTGTCAATATCCACAAAATGACTAGCTGAGATTTTGATTGACGTTGCACTGAATCTATAAATCAAGGTAAGAAGAGCTGATACCTTGACAGTATTGAAACTTCCTATCCATAAATGTGGAATATATCTCCATTTCTTTAGTTATCTGTTATCTTTCATCAGGGTTTTATAGTTTTCCTCATACACAGCTTATACATATTTTGTTAAATGCGTATTATTTTGTTTTATGCATTTTGTTTTGGGAAGTGCTAATGTAAATGGTATTGTGTTTAGTTTCAAATATCACTTCATTGTTGCTGGCACATAGAAAAGAAGTTGACTTTTGTATATAACCTTAAATCCTGAAAACCTGCTGTAATCACTTGCTGGTTTCAGAGTTTTTTCTCAATTCTTTCAGATTTCCTACAAAGACAATTAAGTCACCTGCAAACAAAAAATAGTTTTATGTATTCAATCTAAATATGCATACATTTATTTCTTTTTCTTATCTCATTGCATTAGTTAGAACTTCAGTACAATATAGCAAGGCAGCAGTGGCTAGCAGGGGAACATTCTTGCCTTGTTCCTGATCTTAGCAGGAAAGCTTTGAGTTTCTCACCATTCAGTATATAGGGTTTTGTATATATATTTGATCAAGGTAAGAAAGTTCCTCTCTATCCCTTGTTCACCAAAAGTTTTTATCAGGTGGGGATATTGGATTTCGTCAAATGCTTTTTCTACACCTTTTGAGATGATCATAAGATTTTGCTTCTTTAGCCTATTAATCTGTTTTGAATGTTGAACTAGCCTTGTACATTTGTGATAAATCCTACTTGGTCATGGTATATCAATATTTTTTATACTTTGTTGGATTTGATTTACTAATATTTTGTTGAGGATTTTTGCATCTATGTTAAGAAGAGATAGTGGTCTCTAGTTTTCATTTCTTATAACGTTTTTGTCTGGTTTTGCTTTTAGGATATAATGCTGGTCTCATAGAATGAATTAGGAAATATTCCCTTTGCTTCTATTTTCTAGAAGAAATTATAGAGAATTCATATAATTTCTTCCTTAAACTTTGATAGAACTCACCAGTGAACCCATCTGAGTCTGGTGAATTCTGTTTTGGAAAGTTATTAATTATTGATTCAATTCATTAATAGATATAGGCCTGTTCAGATTATGTATTTCTTCTTGTGTAAGTTTTGAAAGATTGTGTCCTTCAAGGTATTGGTTCATTTCATCTAGATTATCAAATTTGTGAGCATAAAACTGTTCATAATATTAGTTTATTATCATTTTAATGTCCATAGGATTTGTAGTAATGTATAGAGATGTCTCTCTCTTTCTCTCAGTCTCTCTCTCTCTTGTTCTCTCTCACTCTCTCTCTCTCTCCCCTTAGTTAGCCTGCCTAAAAGCTTAACAATTTTATTAATCTTTTTAAACAACTAGGTTTTGGTTTCACTGATATCCTCTATGATTTCCTGCTTTCAATTTCAATGACATCTGCTCTAATTCTTACTATCTCTTATCTGTTGCTTACTTTGGATTTAATTTGCTCTTCTTTTTTTATTTTCCTAAAGTAGAAACTTAGATCACTAATTTTTAGATCTCTTTTCTTTTCTAATATGAATATTCAGCACTATCATTTTCCCTCTAAACAACACTTTTGTTGCATCTTGCAATTTTAGTCAGTTGTATTTTCATTTTTATTTAATTCAAAATATTCTTAACTTCTCAAGACAATTTTTTCTTAGACCCATGTGTTAGTTAGAAGTGTACTGTTTAATCTCCAAGTATTTGGGTATTTTCTAGCAATCTTTTTCAAGTTACTGATTTCTAGCTTAATTCTATTGTGGTCCATGAGCAGACATTGTATGATTTGATTTCTGCTAAATTGGTTAAGGTATGTTTTATGGCCCCGAATGTGGTCTTACTTGGTGACTGTATCCTGGGAGCTTAAAAAGAAATGTGTAATCCCCTATTGCAGGATGAAGGAGTAGCTAGATGTAGATTACATCCAGTTGTTTCAGAGTGCTCTTGAGTTGAAATATGTCCTTACTGATTTTTCTGCCTGCTGAAAAGCTATTCATTTCTGATAGAAGGGTGTTAAAGTCTCCCTCTGTAACAATGAATTCACCTATTTTTTCTTGCAACTTTAGCAGTTTTTACTTAACATTATTTTAATGCTCAGCTACCTCCTGGGTCTTATTGGACAACCAAGTCTAGACACGTGCCTACAGAGAGCGTAGCACTGACCTATGGTGATGGGGGGCAAGGAGTGTGGAGGGAAGGGAGATAAATGCTAACAAGGCTTGACTTTGCCAACATTATGATCTACTTAGAGCCACCGTTGCTGCTGCTATTTCTTGTGTCCCTTCTTTCTCTGATTTGGTCTTTCATGTTTCCAGTCACGTCTGTCCTCTGACCTAAGCTGCTATGATGCTACACCAAATCCATTGCTAAATAAAGGCTGGTTCCCTTCCCTTACCCTTTGCCACTCTCATTACTTAAGGGGACAGACAGAGAGAGAATCTGCCCTGTTTCAAACGTCTGCCTATGGGACTATTGTAGGGCAAACCCTGAAATCAACCCTTCTATAGCCTATTGTTTCTTGATTATGCATGATGTCTCTATAAACTGACTGCATCCATAATGTGTTCTTCAAAAGTAGGAAGTATGTTTCTGCAGTTAAATTTGTACCTAAACCCAGGTTTGCATTCAGCAGATGCTCTATGTATTGACTTCATCTCTGTTTTCCAAAAGCAAGGGGTGAACATCAGAAGCATAGGCTTTAAAATGCGGGATATTGGACTATTATTCTCGGTTTAATTTAAATTCAGATTTATGAATTAAGGTGGCTGAGCCACATGACATCCTGGTTAAAGAAGGATCTGGCACATTCTGCACCCCATCCCAGATGAATGACATAGAGATCCCAAGTCAACCACCTCCCTTCCTTTGTTCACTTTTTGTGGTACCTAGGAGATATCTTTCTCCTGTCTTCTTTAAGTACAAGTAAATATGTCACACCAACCCTCATTATTTCCCAAGATGAGGGTATTTCCATGTCATTTTTTTCCCCATAACACTTTCGTGGTATTTTTTCTTCTCTTTCAGTTATGTCACTGCAATTTCTATTTTCACCTCTTGGTTACTAGACCCTTGAAAGTCAAATTCACAGTGCTTAGTTCGGAAACCATTGTGCTTAGCTCTAAAATCTCCTAGTTAGCAATAAAAAATATATATATTCTATACAAATCCTCCATATGTATACGAATAGACACCTAGATAAAAACATTAGCTACATTCCAATCTTTTCCATAGGTTCATTGATAATCTGCAAGAATTTTTATGCTTAGGACTACTAGGAACTACACATAAAATAGAAATAAAATACCCAAAGTAGAGAGAACAATGAATGCATGGTATTGATTGTCTGTGTTGTAAAAGAATAAAATAGATGTTAAACTAGGAAACAGTATGCAAAATAACCACTTTCCCATATGCTTTTATTTATTTTGTATTATCAAACTCATTCACTACTTTGTGTGTATGGGTGTATATATATATATATATATATATATATATATATACACACACACACCATATATATATACACCATATATATATATATATGTATATATATAAAGATTTTATTTATTTGACAGAGAGAGAGAGAGAGCACAGAAGAGGGAATAGCAGGCAGAGGGAGAGGGAGAAGCAGGCTCTCTAAGCAGGGAGCCGGATGTGGGGCTCGATCCCTGGACCCTGGGATCATGACCTGGGCCAAAGGCAGATGCTTAGTGACTGAGCCACACAGGTGACCCACTACTTTTTTTTTTTTTTAAGATTTATTAGTTTGAGAGAGAGAGAGAGAGAGAGAGTGGGAGGGGCTGTGGGAGAGAGACAGACAATCCTAAGCAGATTCTGCTCTGAGTATGTAGTCCACTACGGGGCTTGATCCCATGACCCCAAAATCACAACCAGGAGCTGAAACCAACAGTTTTGGCTGCACCACCCCAGGTGCACCTCATTCACTTCTTTTAATTCAGATGTCTGTCAGAATGCCTTATACTTGTGGTACTTTAATGAACATGCATAAGAAATAATAGTCTGCTGTGTGAGTTGAGACAATATTAACAAATTTCTGTGTGTTTAAACTGACAAAGCTAATCAGGGATAACAAGTGTCTTAAGAATTGGAGACCAAGGGGCACCTGGGTGGCTCAGTGGGTTAAAGCCTCTGCCTTCGGCTCAGGTCGTGGTCCCAGGGTCCTGGGATCGAGCCCTGCATTGGGCTCTCTGCTCGGCAGGGAGCCTGCTTCCCCCTCTCTCTCTCTGCCTGCCTCTCTGCCTATTTGTGGTCTCTGCCTGTCAAATAAAAAGGTGAAATCTTTAAAAAAAAAAAAAAAAAAAGAATTGGAGACCAAGATAATCCCAAATTCATTGGAATTTTTGAAAATCTTTGCATTGCTATGTACATTTAGATGAAATCTCTCTCATTGTCTCATTGTGAAAGGGGAAATCACAGTCCCCAGGGAAGGCAGGCCTACAAAAAGCTGAACAGTGGTTCTTATTTAGTAAACATGATGTGAACACCTACCATCTGCCCTTTGTGGTACTAAGGATGGTGGTTATAAATCTGATAAAACACACTGTCAGCCCTGGGGAGTTCACAGTATGGTAGAGTATAAGGGCATGGACTCCCCCACATGCTGATATACTGTGCTCAGTCTGTAGAGGAGAGCTCTTCAGTGTATGCAAAGAGCAGTAGATAGAATCCTTATTACTGCAAGCAGACAGAGAAAACATTTGGAGTATAAGCAAGGAGATGTTTGCACATCAAAGAACCATGAGAAGAGAATTCAAGCCCTAGGGCTGCAGCACAGGCCAAGACAAGAAGGCATGAGAATGCCTGGCACATTCTATAAAAGGCTAAAAGTTCAGCATGGTAAGGACCCGGGCTTCCCAGGATTAAAAAGAAGTGTTTAGTCTGATTGTAAAAGACTCACGGTCTTCATGGTAAGGAGTTTGGACTTGATTCTGGAAATTAGGGTGAGGCATTAAAGATTTATTCTTGTGGACACTTTGAGAATGTTCCCGCAAAGCATTTCTTTGAGACACCGGCTCTGATTCACATTCACTGGATCAGAAACCAATCGAACTCTCAGGAGTCCACATGGTACAAAGACTACTCTTAAGGTGGCTGTTAGAAGCAAAACTCTTTAGTTGACTCTCATTATAACTCTGCAGGACACCAGAGAGAGCTACTCCCAGCTGTTCTTACTTCAGTCCTTCCTTTAGTGCTCCATTGTGGATTGTTCTTTTCCAGAATGTCTCTCCTAATGAACCTGATCCAACTGGATATCCTTTGGTGATCCATCCTGTAGTCACATCCCGATCCTGTTGGTTTCATCTTTGTCCCTTTATCATTTTCATGCGTTGAGGCACCACATCCCAACTTCACTCTTTCTGTTCACACAGTAAACATTCAGTATCTTCTCTTTACTGTTGTTTGATGGGCTGACTATCTTGTAAGACAGACTTAAGCAATGGAGGAGTCTAGGGATTTCAGTGGAAGCAGATCATAATAAAGGAAACCCCCATTAGGTAACAGTGAGAAAAATTAAGCCTGCTAGCTAAAAAATATTATGGCCACAGAGGCAAGACTAGAAAACCAAACAAGGTATTGGAGAGTAGCCTATGAAAAGACAGGAGGAGAGGAATTAATAAAGGCTCAGCCTCTGAGAGATTGATCACACTGTGACTCCAGGGCTAAGAGTCTCATTACTTGCTTTTGGGAATGTTGGACCACAACTTTCAAAACGATTTCCTTGGAAGGCTTGTTTTATTACCAAGTAATTTTCCTTGATTTTTAAAATATAGTAAAAGTGCTTAATATGCCTTATAAACATTACCAGAATATTTTCAGTAAGATGTCATTTCTCCAAGCCACAAACTCCTTTCAGGCCCCGTAATTTACATCAGCACGGCCTGGATTCAGGGAAACTCCACCAAGATTTCTGTGGCAGACTTCCATCACTACGAAACTGAGGACCCGTTTGGAAATGAAGCAAATACCAATTCATTTGGAGAGAAAACATGGAAGCTGAGACATGATGAGCTTGGCCCGAGCCCTGGACTCTGGTTGCCTGGTGAGCGAACAGAGCCTGGCATTCATCTGCATGGGAGGATAAGGGATGTTACAGAAAGTGTTTTTAAAATGTCCAGTGATAGGTGGAAGCTGTCTCAAGTCCAAACGGCACTGGGATGGTTTTTAACACCATTACTTACCTGCTATTATATATTGAAGAAATTCTACGATGGTGTTGGGATATAAGCATTACCGTGTGTTTATAACCAAGAACAAATGATAGAAATAGGAAAACAGACAGTGGGCACACAGGGCAGAGTGAGGACTGCCTTTGTCCTGACATGTTGCCCGTCAGCTCAGAGAAATGAAATGTTTCTGTTGCTTTGGTAACGTGAGAAGTACAGGGAAGACCTCTCTCAAAGCTCCTTCACCCTGACCAGTTATCTTCCAATGGGATCTTGACTGTCTATTAGGCTTTTATCTTGGGGGAGGAGGTTTGAATCAGATCAATAATTTAATTTCCATGCATAGCAAGAGAAATAATAGGAGGCCGAAGATAAATGAGGAAGGCCCCTCAGAGTACAAAAGGAGGGCCTGGAGGAATTGAAATCATCTCCTTAGTTATTTGGTCTCAGGGGATGCCCATGTCATGAGAAGAGGGAGAAGAAAACAGATGCAGAGATGGGGAGCTTGGCAGCAGAACAGAGGCAAGCCTGATACCAAAGCTCTCAGGGAGGAGAGGTTTTTTTTTTTCCTTCAAAGAGAGTTATGGACACATAAACACTATTTAGGTAGATCTTTCATAAACACTTATTCTTTGTTACGGCATCCCATTTATTTCCTTTATAGCATTATTGCGAGCGGCAAGCAAATTACCCATTCTCTGGTTTACTTCTTTATTCCCGGTTTCTCACATGAAACCATCCCTGGAAAGAGAGACTTTATATTTTGCACAGTCTCTAGGATTCATCAAACAACATTGTTGAGTAGTTGAATACACGGAGGAATAAATGAATGTAAGCGCTGCAGAGAGGCTGGTCATAGTGAGCTGAGGAAATATTGCTGTTGAGTGGGGTGGCATTTAGGAGGACTTGATTGTTTGTAGGAGAGCAGTTATGGTATCACTGTGTAGAGCCTGAGATTGCAAGGGCCTAATAGAGTTCTTAAACTGATTCCCCAAGTTGACTCTGGATCACACACCCTGAGGTCTTTCTTGTGGACTGAACACACACCAGCTCAGCCCAGAATGCCAAGGGAGCATCATTCACTCATTTGCCATATTGAATTAACCACACACACATACACAGAGCTAAATCAGAAACTCTAAATGAAGCCTGTATTACAATCTGTGTTGTAGTGGGTAATTTGCCTCTTGGTCCACTGAGAACAACTCCTTTCTTCAGGAAGTATTTCTTCAAAGCCGTGCTTCTAATAGGGGAGTATGTGGTGCAATCCTAGCAATCTTACCCATGGGTGTAGAAGCTTATCCCAGGACTGCTTCTTCTACTCCCAACTCATCCGTTCATCCCCCACCTGAGGTGATAGTGGCTACTCTAAGCATGGTCACATGACCCAAGCCAGAAAAACCAGAGTCCCTTGTCAGAATTTTTAAAATAATGACTGGAGAAAAAGAGTATTTTCCTCTCTTGATTACACTGATGCTTAATGGAAGGAAACAGTGAGCTGAGAAAATGAAGCCAGTACTCAGAAAAAAGCAGAAATGCAAGAAGATTCCCACAAGCACATAGAGTCCCTAACTTAGGTCACTACTGCCCCTCCATAGTTTTGGTTGTTGAGTTTTCCTCTTGAGTCTCTGTACTACTCCAATATTCTTCCCCCAAATCTTGCGTTTTAAGTACATTTGAAATGAATTTCTGTTGTTACCCAAAAGAACCCTAATAACAAATGATTATACTTTTTTTTTTAATTTCAAAATAAAACTGGGAAGTGTCCCGAGTAGTTCTTTTCCCCAGCCTTTGAGTAGGTAGCTAGGAGAATTTAACTGTCAACTCAGAGGCTACACTAAGAATTAGAGCGTTACTACCTTGTGTTAGCTTTTTCTACTTACTTTTGTTCTAACTCAGAGCAGAGGACCAAATACCCATGAAGAGAAGAGTGAGTGAGAAGATGAATGGCTGAAGACCCTCACTCTTTACTATTTTCACTATTTATTCATTTAGAGATCTTGCCAGTCTCTGAAGAAGAATTACACCCTCCTGAAGATAACCCTTCACCCACTGAGCTCTAGAGCCTCATTCTGAGGAAATAATTCCCCATTAGTAGGCCAAAACCTTTAACAGCATTCGTAGGGTATACAGGAGAAGAGATTTTGCAAGTGAAAGTACCTTCCAGTCTAGTCTGTCTTTTTTTTCTCCTCTCTTTTTAATTTTTCCTCCCCACTTCGAGGTCTTCACTTCTTTCTCGAATGCATGTGCAGAAGAGGGGTATTTTACAGTGTCGGTTATACTCACGGAGCAAAATCATGTAACAAAGCAAGCATTTTATTTTTTTTTAAAGATTTTATTTATTTGACAGACAGAGATCACAAGTAGGCAGAGAGGCAGGCAAAGGTGGGGGGGGCAGACTCCCTGCTGAGCAGAGAGCCTGATGCAGGGCTCGATCCCAGGACCTTGGGATCAAGACCTGAGCCGAAGGCAGAGGCTTTAACCTACTGAGCCACCCAAGCACCCCCAAAGCAAGCATTTTAAAACACAAGGAATAATGTGTAAATATGTAGCACTTGAGAACATGTTGGCAGACCTTTTAGGCCCAAATCCAACAAGAATGACCTGTGTAGATACGACTTACACCTTGAACAGAGTTACTACATGTGGCAAACTGTTATCCTTTCTTCCTACCCACCACCCACTCTCATTATTTCTTGCTAAGGAATTCCTTGCGGTAGTAGGCAGAGGGCCCAGTGTAATGATGGTTGGCTTAAGCCAGTCATCATGAGCTCTTGAATTTTTGCCAATAATTGCTCTGAGGGTGAACTTGCAACTCAGCCCTAGGCTAGATAAGCCATAAAGGGAAGACTGCCTAGGGCTTCCAAGAAAGACTTCTCACAGGGGGTTGCTCCTGTCCCTTCCTCTCAGTGATTTCATCACTGTAGTGTGGGGATATGGTACCCGGAAGTGTCACTATAAAGGAGATAACGTGGGCCACCCAAGGATGGAAGAACAAAAGGATGGAGGAGACTGGATCCTTGGGAATTTGTGTTAAGTTACAGTTAAGCTTAAGTTATAGTTATGTTCTGGTGGTCTACACACCATTTATACAATTATTGGTTATCTGCGCTAAATGCATCTTAGCTGATACAGTATGAAAAAGAACTGAAAGCACACTTATATGCCCCAATTTTCATTGTGCTAGCAAGGGGGTGGGTAATAATTAACAAGTACTGTTAACCTGGAAAAACTAAGCTTTTCAGTTGAGTATCATGAACTCTTGATAGTAACACTCACAGGTAGAACAAAGTAAGAATTTAATTTGATGTATGCTAAAATACACTTGGTCTGGTTTTGCTTTATGCACCATTTCTCTCATGTACAACGTTAGCACTTACAGATATGATTAAAAACAGATTAACTGAACAGAATGTGTAATGGTCCTCAGCTGAGTATTGGAAAATTAAAACAGATTTGAAAACTCTTCTGCAACACTCAGGATTTAAATACATTGAGTATGTCAGCAATTTTGTACTCTAACAGCAAGAGATAAAAGAAGCAAAGATAAAGGGATGCACAAAATAGGAATGTCTTTGGGGATATTAAGGCAATTAAGAGCAATATGGAAGTAATCAAAACTTGGTCGACAGACCAAATAAGACCTCATGCAATAAAAATATGGGCCAACATTTGCAAAATGTTGCGTGCCTTCAGATTACATATGTCTACAACAGAAATCAAGGGTTAGATTCAACAAGCAGATACGAAACATTAGCAATGGATGAAATGAGCAAAAGGATTGCCTGGGCTTGAACATGGTGAGTATTTCTCAATCTTTCACCATGGGAGACGAAGCAGTGTAGGAGCAGAAAATAGGCAAAAGTCAAACAAATAGCTCGTTTTATTTATTGTGAACTGTTGTGTTTCACATCCATGTGAGATATCCAAGAAGTGTTTATGAAGTTTCTATTTTCATGGATTATTTCTTCCTCAGGTGATAGATAGGGACTGAAAGGTATACATAATGAATGCATCCAGGATCCTAGGCTAAAACATATAGGACTGCCTGAATGCAGGCACCAGCTGTGGGTTAATAAAACCAAGACACCCACATCAGGGGATACTGTGCTTTTCTGGAGACTTCCCTGATTTGAGAAGTAAGAAGCACAGACCTAGATAAACACAGGATTTAAACTATCAGTCAGTGCAGATCTCATGAAGATGAGAACACAGCCAACAGATGTGACCCAAACCGCACCAGACAGAGGGAAATCATAACGAGGCAGACGAAAAGCTATGTCTCTGTCTGGATTATATGTGATCGTTGGAAACTGACATATTACAATCCCGATTTCAATGCAGCAGCTGTCATCTCGCTGATCCACTGGTGTATTTCTCTCGACTCATTCAGCTTCCTTTTTGTGGTTCTTCCAATGTGGCAGTATCCTAAAAAGATTATTTTAATCATATCAAAGACATTTGAACTTTAATAACAGTGCCACAAAGGAGAGGCAGAGCTGGTGTTTCTGTTGCTAATTTGTTTCATTGCTTCTTACATGGGCAGCTTTCCTCTATTCAGGCGCACCCCTTGTGTTGGCAGTTTGACTGTTAAGGGACATCTAAATGCTTTTATTCCCTCCACTATCCCCCCCAACCCTTGCATATCAAAAATCCCACCCTTTTTCCTTTGGCTAAAAATTGGGGGGCCAGATTCAGACTATGATTTTTCAGCAAGAACATGTTCCTGTTAGTTTGTCTAGTGAGGCGTTTCCTTACAGTCCCTAAAACAATTGTGAAAATACCCTTTGGAGCCCCGTGACTGTGCCTGATGTCTATTCAGCCAGGACAGCCATGAGATAGAGGATCTGCTAATAATTAGCCACCTTTAGAATCCACCCTTAGGCTGGCAGGGGAAACATCTAGAACCTTCAGGGTCATGTGAATAAATCACCTTTCTCATCAGTGTTCACAAATGAAAAGGAGAGGTCTCCAAGTAAAGCAGTGTTTCAAGCCCAGGGAGCATCCGATAACCACAGAGCATTATTCCAGAGAAAAATTAGCAACCCAAAACTCTTTGGCTTTAAAAATTTCAAACATGGACATGAAATTGGTAATCACCCTGCTACAAGGTCACAGTGCTGCTGGGAAACAGGAGAGGTGAGGATGTCAGCCTTGAAGCTGAAGGGAACAGACAAGAATGCTGTTGATGGCAAAGATAGCCACGGCACCATTGCCAATGAAAACTCTTCTTGTCCAGTTGCTGCCTCGTCACAGAAGCAAGGATTACGTGCTTGACAAAGGGAACCTGAGCTTAAGGGACTGCTTCTATTCCAGCCTTGGTATTCAGTGGCCACTTCATAATTCAGGTCACTTGAGAGCTTTGTCTCTAAAATGAAAGGTTGGG
This sequence comes from Taxidea taxus jeffersonii, assembly GCA_003697995.1. Lineage (NCBI taxonomy): Eukaryota > Metazoa > Chordata > Mammalia > Carnivora > Mustelidae > Taxidea > Taxidea taxus. Next base: position 49,634 of record RCUC01161077.1, on the reverse strand, counting down.
TGATGTGACCTTTCAGGTTCTGTCCTCTGTCAAGCACGCAAATCCACTATCTACCTCTGAGTGGGAGACAAACAAATCCCAAGAACAGAAAAGAATCTCTCCCCAGAATTGTCTCCCTTATGGTTAAAGACGCTTCATCTCTACTCTACTGCTCAAAATCTTGAAAGCTCAAGATGCACATCTCAAGGGTGAAGATGGGAGCAGGAAGCTCTTCTGTTTGGGAAGGAGCTTGAATGAAGTAAAGAGATGAGAAAAGGGGAATTACAGTGTAGTACAAAGGACTCGAATCCTTTATGAATTGATTGCCTTAGGGGTCATGGGAGTTTATACTGGGATATCTTTAGGCATAATTACTATTTTATTCACAAAATAAGAGTGATCCTGTTTAGTCCACATAACCCAAACTTCAAGGCAATGAGATGCTGTGGACCATGGTATCCTACTTATGGAAGGTGGGCGTGACAGAGCTCTTGGGCTGGGCAGGGAAATCTTTTTCCTAAAAGGGTTTTGGACACAGTGCAAACCGACACAGTAAAAAATAACTCATATTCAGCAAATACATAGTAATTACTCTCACCTGACCTATATTAACTTATGCACTCCTATCAATAACCCTATAAAGGAAGTGCTATTATTATCACCTTACACATATGGACACTGCCCAAGGCCACAGGGCTTGTGGTAGTTAGCTGATGTTATATAACAAATCCCCCGAGCAGCTGAAAGCACTAACACAGTATTTATATATTTCACAGTTTCTGTGGGTCTGGCACTCAAGAACAGCTTGACTAGGTGATTCTGAATCAAGGTCACTCATAAGATGTCACCCAGTACCTGTGGCCGCAGTCCTCTGCAAACTTGACTAGAACTAGAGCTGCTTTTAAGGTGGCTCATTGTCCTGGCTGGCAAGTTGGTGCTGGCTGTTGGCGAAAGCCTTCAGTTCCTTCCCACATGGGCCTTTCCCCGGGGCATGGGAGTTTTCTCGTGTCACCCCACTGACTTCTTCCTAAGGAGATGATTCAAGAAGGCAGGTAGAGGTTGCAGTGCCCCCTCCAGCTTCAGATGTCACACGCTTACTTTTGCCATATGCCATTGGTCACATTAATCAGCTCTCCTTCACTGTGGAAGGAGACCACAGGAGAGCATGAATAGCAGCAGTTGAGGACAATTAAGGGCCATCTTGGAGGCTGCCTATTGTGCAGCTAATAAGTAACAGAAGTGGTTCCAGCCTAGAAGTCTGGTTCCACAGTCCATGCTCCTCACCGTGATGCTAGGGCTGCCACCTGGCTTCGGCTCCTGCCCTCTCACTAAGCAGTCACAAGGGAAACAAGACTAGGAGCTTCAGTAAAGCCTGGGTGAAAGGCTTGAATCTTTATCTTTTCCCCCCTTGATAATGAATCAAATTCCTATTCAAGATCCAGTTGTAGGTATATAATTGCCTCTAATTTCCCTCTCTGAAGCCACTTTTGTCCTAGCAACATCCTCCCAGATGGAGAAGTTGGACCAGAGTTCTGAATGCTCACCAGCCCTGAAGCAGTGAAGATCCAAGTGAAGCTGCTCAGTGGGGACGGGAGCCAGGGAGCAGGGAGGGGCTGGCAAAGTAAGGTGGGCTGGCTCCTTTCCTTAGGACACAGAGGGAATAAAAGGAGGAGGGGAGCAGAGATTTTGCTTCTATCCGGGTAAGGGTTATTCTGTAGCAGACATAGGTTACAAATGAGGAGAGCTTGTGGTTATCATTTACTGTCTTCCACTGCAAATGAGTAAGAATCTAGGCACAAAAGAATTCTTCAAATCTGAAAGCAAAGATACAAAAATTTACCCCAAAGGAGACAAAGCCAGAGAAAAAGTGGCAATTCTGATAAATCTGATAGTGTCCTTGGATGTTAACAGACAACAGATTCCAATTTGAGAAATTTGAAGATTGAGAAATTGCCAAGTGAAGCTGAAAGTTAGTTCTTTAATTAGCACTCTGTCCTCTCCCAGTTTGGGTATGGTCTTTTCAGAGGTTTCATGCAGAAATCTGAGCAAGGCTTTCCACCCCCCAGTCAGACACTGACAATTCCTGGAAAAAAGGCAATTCATAGAAGAAAATTTGCACATAGCTAATAAACACATGAAAATGTTGTTCCAACATAATAATAATCAGAGAAATATAAATTCAAATACAATACTCTGTTGTCTGCTTAGCACATTTGCAAAACTTTTACATATTAATAATATATAGTACTGGCAAAGATCTAGGGAATAGACACAGTACTATACTATTATTAGTCATGTAAATTAGGGCAGGATAAGAGAGGAAAACTTGACAGTATTTCTCAAAATTCTGCTTCCAAGTGTTATCCTAGAGAAGTACTCCCACTTGGTCCTAAAGAGGGACATACAGGGAAGACCATTACAAAACAGTGCATAATAATGAAAAATTAGAAACCCAGTTTTTCATCTATGAATTCAGACTACAGAATTTCATCCAGTGGCTTAAAGGAACTTGGAAGATCAGTATGTATACAGACTTAAAAAGTTTTCCAGAACATCTTGTTCAATGAATAAAGCAAGTGTAATATGAGAACTGTAAGAACAGTAAGTGCAGTATAATTTTATTTATGTAAAAAATAACACAAAGCTACATATCACATAGTTGTATACCTGTAAGTGAATCAATCCATAGGAAAAGGTCCAGAAGGCTGCATCTCTCTCTATGAAGCATGGTCACCCCTGAAGAATATAGCATAAGTTTGGTTGGGGTTGGGAGAAAGGATATAAAAGGTAGAGGAAGTTATGAAAAGGAAGACTACCATTTTTTTTTAAATAAAAATTTATTCATGTATTACCTGTGTAAAAAAAAAAAAAAAAAACCTGTGAACGTTTTAAACATTAAGGCCTTTTAGACCAAGTATACAGTGCACAAAAACATTCCATATGTATACACAATATCGCCTTGTTTGCTTGAAACTAAGCAATAGCGTCTGACAGAATGAGGCGAAATAAACCCATCTATCTCTGTCGTCTGTTGTTAGGTTATGTCCTACCTTCTTCTGGTTTCTGTCTTGGTGTCCTTCTCATGATCATTGTTTCCCACCCAACTCATAGAAAAGGTCTAAAACATCAATCGTGGATATTGTGGAATCAATCAGTGGAACTGGAAAATTGGACCCGAAAAGCTCACTTCATGAAAAGCCACTTTCTGCATTAGAGGCACATGAACTTTCCCAGGTGGGCAAAGAAAAGTGAAAAAGGGTTGTTTTTGTTTTTGTTTCCAACATGAGAAATAAATGGTAACACCACCCAAATCCAACAGATCCTCTTACCTTTTCTCAGCTCTGTCAATATAACTACCATGTAAGCTGCCTACTCTATATAAACGGTGCCAGTGGTTGCATTTTCCTCACACCTTGTCACCTGTAGCAGATGCTTTTGTCTGTTTTAAGCTTTCTACCTACTTGTAGCTACTAGGACTTTGGTCATGGCTGTCTTCCTCACCAGACAGCAAATGGTGCGGGGGTTAATGTGTCTCATTCATTTTGTATCTCCCATGACACAGCATCTAGCTCAGTGATCAGCCACTAGACGGTTCTTAAAAATTATTGCTCATCAAATACTCAATTGATATATAAGTGCTGTATGTTCAATGAAGCTTCTATAGAAGGAATTTTTATTCTTTTTTTTTAAGATTTTATTTATTTGACAGAGAGATCACAAATAGGCAGAGAGAGGGGGAAGCAGACTCCCTGCTGAGCAGAGAGCCCAATGAGGGGCTCGATCCCAGGACCCTGAGATCATGACCTGAGCTGAAGGTAGAGGCTTAACCCACTGAGTCACCCAGGTGTTCCTTATTCTTGTGGATCGTAGCAAGTTATGAAAGAAAATAGACAAGACACCAAATTACGATTCCAGAATTTGCCAGAACTAGGGGAGAGAGTCTGAGAGGTACAGTGGAAACATTTGGGCCCTGCAGCTCCTCAAGGCCAGGAGCTGTGTCTTCTGTCATTTCTACACCCCACATAGGGCCTGGTGACCTAGTGGGTGGTCAGTGGATATTGCTGACTAATGTCAAAGCAGCAAGCAGGCCTAGGCTTTGGAGGCAGATGATCCTCTATTTGAATCCTGGCCTGATAAAAATTTTACCCCTGTGACCTTCAATATTCTGTTTCTTTACATCCTCATTTGCAAAATTGAAACAAAAACTCCATTATCACCAGGTTGCCTTGAAAGTTAAGTGGGTAAAATATCCATAGCAGTGCCTCAGTCTTGAAAAATAGTTATGTGCCTGCCCTCTCTCACCCATGAGGATAGAAACTGGCTTTCTGGAGAAGAAAAGATAGTAAAATCAGTCAAAGGAGTTTGACTGGCCATTCTCACTTTTGACCACCTCAAGCCCTTCCCTGTTACCTTAAGTGATATTAACATAATATGGATAAAATAAGGTAATAGTGTTGAAGTCTTTTCAGTCTTTTTTTCTCTGTACCCCTTTCCACCCTTCCCAACCCCTTAGCTAAATAGAAGCTGCTTTGTTCTCTTGGTCTCAGCCCTGGCTTCCAAGAGAGAAACTTAGTTCCTGTAGCTTGCCAGTGGAGACTCATGAGACAAAGCAAGAACCAGAGGAAGAAATGTGGAATTTCCAAAGAAGAAGTCATGGTTTGTTCATGCAAGAGAAGGAAAACCAGGGGCAAGTGCAAGGAGTACCTTTTCAGCTCACTCTGGAGGAAAGATTTTCATAGAGATTAGCTAGATAGTGCACATACGCCCTTTTGGGTACCTAAGAGCTAAAGAGACCCAGAGATAGAAGAAAGAAGAAGAAAAGAGATTTTTTTTAAAACTGTTGCAGTAAATTATGAAGCCAATATCTTGAAATTTTTTTCAACAGATGTGAGTAAAGGTCACCATTAGGTTTATTCATGTGGAGATACTAGACAGTGCTTCTTTATGCATGATACCATGCAAAAATGGGGTATCCCATTGTCTCAGACTTTCTTCAAGTTATGTAAAGAGTTCCTGGAGGATTACAGGAGACCTGCCCTTCATATAACGATCAACAATGAAAAAGACTATAGCTAGCATACAAAATGTTACATGTGGTTAGTTGTTTGAAGAACACACAGAATACGTAGAGACTAGGAGAGGCTTGGTCCCACGTGAAGGGCAGAACCCAGTGTGGCACATGCCCACAGGCGTAGGAGAGCAGGATTGGATGCTTCTTTCTCAGGGAGACGATGCATATGCACAGGTAGAAATGCATCCATCCTCTCATCTGTTGTAAGCAGGTCAAATACCTGGAAGACATCAAGCTAAAATGATCTTGACTTCTCTGTCAATCACTTGCTAAATGAAAGGATACCTCTTCAAAGCAGACTGCTATGAAATGTTGCAAATATGCAGAAAAACAGATGGTATAGTTTCCTAGAGCTGTTTTAACAAATTACCACAGACTTGGGGACATCCATCATAACTTTATTCTGTCACAGTGCCAGAGGCCAGAAGTTCTATATCAAGTGGTTGCAATGGCCGCACTCCCTCAAGATGCTCTGGGGGAGAATCCATTCCACACCTCTGTGCCAGCTTCCAGGGGCTCGGGCTTTGTAAGGAAACCAACTTCTATGGGCTCTTTGGCTTGCAGCCACATCGGCCCAGTCTCTTCATCGGCCTCCACATTCTCTGTGTGTCTGACATGTGATCCTATGATTCTACTCAGCCTCTGTCATCCCATTACCTGCCTTTCTTTCTGTGTGTCTCTTCTCTTTGTATTTCTCTTTTTTTTTTTAAAGATTTTATTTATTTATTAGTTAGAGAGAGAGAGAGAGCAAGCACAGGCAGACAGAGAGGCAGGCAGAGGCAGAGGGAGAAGCAGGTTCCCTGCCGAGCAAGGAGCCCGATGTGGGACTCGATCCCAGGACGCTGGGATCATGACCTGAGCCGAAGGCAGCTGCTTAACCAACTGAGCCACCCAGGCATCCCTGTATTTCTCTTTTTAAAAAGAAGTTTTATTTATTTATTTTAAAGAGAAAGAGCAGAAGTGTGAGGGGAGGAGGGAGAAGGAGGGAGAATCTCAAATAGACTCCATGCTGAGCACAGAGCCTGCCGTGGGGCTCCATCTCATGACCCTGAGATCACGGCCTGGGTCAAAACAAAGAGTCAGATGCTTAACTGAGTGCACGACCCAGGCACGCCTCTTTGGGTCTCTCATAAGGACACTTGTCTTTGAATTTAGGGCCTACCCCAAGAATCCAGAATGATCTCATCATTTCAGTATCTTTAACTTACTTCCATCTGTAAAGATACTTTTACCAAATAAGCTAATATTCACAGGTTCCAGGATTCAATTTGATGTGGACATATATTGGTTGAGGGCCAACATTCAGTATACACTATTATAGCACACATATAATGATACAGCTAAGTATTTTTCTAAGGTGACATAACCATCGCCAAATGAAGAAATTAGGATCATCCCAGAAGCCCCATCATGCCACTTAGCACCATTATCAGCACCATCAGTGATAAATGTTAGTTTTGTCAGCTTGAGAACTTTATATAAAGTGATCATCAGTATATATACTCTTACTCAATGTTGTCGCATCGCACTGTGAGATATTCGTCACTGTGATATTCATGTGGTTGTAGATCACTCATTGTCTTTGTGGTATCCCATTGTGTAAGAATACCACGGTTCATTTGTCCATCTACTGTAGGTGGACATTTGTATTGTCTCTACTTTTTGGCTATTAAGAATAATGCTATTATCCAGATCCTAGTACATGTCTTTTAGTGAATATATGTATGTGTTTCTGTTGGGTATACACCCAAGAGTGAACTTGCTGGGTCACAGATTATGGGTATGGTTTGCTTTGGTAAATACCACCAATCCATTTTCCAAGGGTAAGTCAGTAGGGCAGCCATTAAACTTAAATTCGCAGAGTAATTAACTAATGTCTACTAAAGTCTCCAAAAGGGAGATTCTGCAAACTCCTTAGGAAACTTCCCAGAGGTTGAGCAAATTTCAATGTTTCCAGTGTTTTCATGAGAATTAGTGGAACTCACTTTTGTAGAAATGTTTTGTTAAGTAAATAAATAGTCCATACAGGATGGTGGACAGAACGCTCCATCCGCTTAGGAAAAAAAATGGAAACATTTTCACATCAGGTATATACATATGCACCCAGAGTGGGAGCGGCACTCTCGCTGGACAGCCTGGCACTGTTTACACAGCCCTCACCACTCCAAGGTCCGTGCAAGTCCAGGGAGTTTGCTGACAAGATTTGCAGATTTGCTGGAAGTGCCACAGCTGTGCTTTCTAGGTTTTTCTCCATTCCGTGGGTGCTTTTGCTCTAAGGCACTGGATCAACCTAGAGAGAAAACAAAGCCTCCAGACCTAGTCACCCTGATGGATCAGGAAGGCCAGATACATCTTCCTCTATAATGTAAAGCAATTTAGTGTTTTAGTGTTCCCCAATGGGTACTAACAAAAGCTGCATGTCCAAATCCATAAAAGTACCCAGCAGAATGTGGCCTTCTGTGTATACCTGTATCCAGACTCCAGAGAGAAAACTGGGGTTATGAATACGGAACCTAGGGGGAGGGCCACTGGCCACAGAGAAGAGCAGATGCATACACATCACTGCAGTGTTCCTTGAACCCATACAATCTCTTATGGGCTGTGTGCATTGGCTGTACTAGATAGGGTTGTGAGATATTCGAGAATTTTGATAAAGGGGACCAGCATTACCATTCAGAAGGCTTTTCTACATTCTCTGCATGAATTCTTCCACATAAGGGGATGTTCACAAATACTGGGCTTTCCTGGCTCTTGGGTCTGATTCAACACTAGCAAGGCAGTATCGTGCCATCATTTCCTGTAGGAAAGAGAAGTGGAGTCAGGGTTCTGAAGTCCCCGAGCAGCATCTCCCCCTTCAGCTTAGACAGCCTGGAAAGCCTCGTACCTCACTGGGAGATGATCATGTCACACAAGTCAGTTTCAAAATGCACTGGATGTGTTCCAACTTCAGGGTAGTTCAGAAAGAAGAGGGTACCATGGAAGAAACCAGATCTCTAAAACCAGTTCTCTCACTTTGGCATCCAATTATGAACCTCTCAATTAATGTCTAGAGTATATTATATAGAAGAATTGAATGAAATATTTTAAAAGTGCAGCAGTCTTCTGGAACATGGAAGCAGTCGCGGTATACCCTTGCCAGTAACATTTTCTTCACCACTTTCCCGACGATAATCCACATTTCCCAGCCCTGTGTTGCACCAGTAAGTGTTTAATAACAAGCTCACTGAGATCAAAAAACCCTGACTCCTTGTGACTGTCCAGTGTCCATGATGTAAATATACCCCCAGTGGCCAACCAAAAGCTACCAAAATGGTATCATTGGATGCAGATGGGTCAAAGATGCCCAGTAGCACATCATGATACAGTATGTCCACCACACAGTTACTATAGATACAAATATCCTCAAGGGCAGAGACAGTAGTAAAATGATTAGGAAATGATGAGTTTGGAGTATCATTGCCTTTGTTTTTGTTTTTGTTTTTGTTTTTTTTTAATTTATTTATTTGACAGATCACAAGTAGGCAGAAAGGCAGGCAGAGAGGCGGGGGGAAGCAGGCTCCCCGCATAGAGCCCAATGCGGGGCTCAATCCCAGGACCCTGGGATCATGACCCATGCCAAAGGCAGAGGCTTTAACCCACTGAGCCACCCAGGGGCCCCATTGCCTTTGTTTTTAATACAGCTACAAATTCCCTACTTTGAGTTTTATTGATGGCTGTATTTTACAACTGCTTACAAATTTCCCAACAATTCAATCATTGATTCCAACAAATAAATCCTAACCAGCTCCAGTACATCACATCCCTGGGTTAACCCATTTTCAGCCTGAAGGCTGGACCTCATTTTTCTCAAGCACTTCAACATTTCCTATTACCTTGGCCTTAGTTTTAGGATGGAATCATGATTCAGTTTGGACCAATGAGACACCAAGAAGCTGAGGGTCCCCCAGAAGGAAATTCTCCAATGGTGTGGTTTAAAGATGTAAGTTCTAGAACTGTTGTATCATGAAAAAGTTCAATGTAAGGATAAAGATGACATATGGTTGAAGACAGAGTAGACAGAATTGTATAGAAATGGAGCCAAAGACCTAAGAACTTCACAACCATGCCTAAGTCAAGCCATCCCAGAAATCTTCCTCCAGATATTCTAAGTTCATGAACCAAATGATATTCTCTTTTCTGCTCATGCCCATTGAGTTGGATTTTATGTGACTGACAACTTAGTTCATACAGATACGTGGAATATTTGATTTGTAAGAGTAAAAAGCCAGTAACCCTTCTTACAGATACTTGTGGGTGGTCCCCAAATAAATGTAATATAGTAGATAGTGTTTCTCAGTAATAAGTGAAGTAATTTCTTAGATAACCTCTAAATTTCTGCCTTCTCTGAACATTCAGTGAGTAAGCCTCATTAAAAGCATTTTTTAGATGTTAATTTTTATAGCCTTTTGGGTATTAATATAGGTGGCATTTTTAAATTAATTATTATTATTAACATATAGTGTATTATTTGCCCCAGGGGTACAGGTCTGTGAATCGTCAGGCTTACACACTTCACAGCACTCACCATATCACATACCCTCCCCAATGTCCATAACCCAACCACCCTCTCCACACCCCCTCACCCCCAGCAACCCTCACTGTGTTTTGTGGAGATTAAGAGTCCTTTATGATTTGTCTCCCTCCCTATCCCATCTTGTTTCATTTTTTCCTTCCCTACCCCCTAAATCAGGGGGATCATATGATAATTGTCATTCTCAGACTGACTTATTTCGCTCAGCATAATACCCTCGAGTTCCATCCATGTCATTGCAAATGGCAAGATTTCATTTCTTTTGATGGCTGCATAGTATTCCATTGTATATATCTACCACTTCTTCCCTATCCATTCATCTGTTGATGGACATCTAGGTTCTTTCCTTAGTTTGGCTATTGTGGACATTGCTGCTGTAAACATTCAGGTGTACAATCCCCCTCAGATCACTACATTTGTATCGTTAGAGTAAATACCCAATAGTGGGACTGCTGGGTCATAGCGTAGCGCTATTTTCAACTTTTTGAGGAACCTCCATGCTGTTTTCCAGAGTGGCTGCACCAGCTTGCATTCCCACCAAGAGTGTAGGAGGGTTCCCCTTTCTCCACATCCTCGCCAACATCTGCTGTTTCCTGAGCAGTTAACTTTAACCATTCTGACCAGTATGCGGTGATATCTCACTGTGGTTTTGATTTGCGTTTCCCTGATGCCGAGTGACACTGAGCATTTTTTCATGTGTCTATTGGCCATTTGGATGTCTTCTTTACAGAAATGTCTGTTCATGTCTTCTGCCCACTCCATGATTGGATTATTTGTTCTTTGGGTATGGAGTTTGATAAGTTCCTTATAGATTTTGGATACTAGCCCTTTATCTGATATGTCATTTGCAAATATCTTCTCCCAATCTGTCAGTTGGGTTTGGTTTTGTTGACTGTTTCCTTGCTATGCAAAAGCTTTTGATCTTGATGAAGTCCCAATAGTTCATTTTTGCCCTTGCTTCCCTTGCCTTAGGTGATGTTTCTAGGAAGAAGTTGCTGCAGCTGAGGTCAAAGAGCTTGCTGCCTGTGTTCTCCTCAATGATTTTGATGGATCCCTTTCTCACATTGAGGTGCTTCATCAATTTTGAGTCTATTTTCGTGTGTGGTGTAAGTACATGGTCCAGTTTCATTTTTCTGCATGTGGCTGTCCAACGTTCCCAACACCATTTGTTGAAGAGACTGTCTTTTTTCCATTGGACATTCATTCCAGCTTTGTTGAAGATTAGTTGACCATAGAGTGAGAGTCTATTTCTGGGCTCTCTATTCTGATCCACTGATCTATGTGTCTGTTTCTTTGCCAGTACCATACTGTATTGATGCTTACAGCTTTGTAATAGAGCTTGAAATCTGGAATTGTGATGCTACCAATTCTGGCTTTTTTTTCAACATCCCTCTAGCCATTCGGGGTCTTTTCTGGTTCCATATAAATTTTAGGATTATTTGTTCCATTTCTATGAAAAAAAATGATGGTATTTTGATAGGGATCGCATTAAATGTGTAGCTAGCTTTAGGTAGCATAGATATTTTCACAATATTTGTTCTTCCAATCCATGAGCATGGGACGTTCTTCCATTTCTTTGTGTCTTCCTCAATTTCTTTCATGAGTACTTTATAGTTTTCTGAGTACAGATTCTTTGCCTCTTTGGTTAGGTTTATTCCTAGGTATTTTATGGTTTTGGGTGCAATTATAAATGGCATTGACTCCTTAATTTTCCTTCTTCTGTCTTGCTGTTGGTGTATAGATTTCTGTGCATTGATTTTGTATTCCAATACTTCACTGAATTCCTGTACAAGTTCTAGCAGATTTGGAGTGGAGTCTTTTGGGTTTTCCACATAAAGAATCATATCATCTGCAAAGACTGAGAGTTTTACTTCTTCTTTGCCAATTTGGATGCCTATTATTTCTTTTTGTTGTCTGATTGCTGAGGCTAGGACTTCTAGTACTATGTTGAATAGCAGTGTTGATAGTGGACATCCCTGCCATGTTCCTGACCTTAACGGAAAAGCTCTCAGATTTCCCCATTGAAAATGATATTTGCTGTGGGTTTTTCATAGATGGCTTTGAAGATATTGAGATATGTACCTTTATCCTTATACTTTGAAGAGTTTTGATCAAAAAAAGATGCTGTACTTTGTCAAAAGCTTTTTCAGCAACTATTGAGAGTATCATATGGTTCTTGTTCTTTCTTTTATTGCTGTATTGTATCACACTGATTGATTTGCAGATGTTGAACCAACATTGAAGCCCAGGAATAAATTCCACTTGGTTCTGGTGAATAATCTTTTTAATGTACTGTTGGATCCTATTGGCTAATATTTTTGTGAGAATTTTCCCATCTGTGTTCATCAAGGATGTTGGTCTGTAATTCTTTTTGATGGGGGTCTTTGTCTGGTTTTGAGATCAAAGTAATGCTGGCCTCATAAAATGAGTTTGGAAGTTTTCCTTCGATTCAGGAGAATAGGTATTAGTTCTTTAAATGTTTGGGAGAATTCCACTGGGAAGCCACCTGACCTTGACCTTTTCTTGGGAGATGTTTGATGACTGCTTCAATCTCCCTACTGGATATGGGTCTGTTCAAGTTTTCTTTTTCTTCCTGGTTCAGTTTTGGTAGTTTATATGTCTCTAGGAATGCATCCATTTCTTCCAGATTGTCTGATTTCCTGGTGTATAGTTGCTCATAATATGTTCTTAAAATTGTATTTCTTTGGTGTTGGTTGTGATCTCTCCTCTTTCATTCATGATTTTATTTATTTGGGTCCTTTCTCTTTTCTTTTTGACAAGTGGCCAGGGGTTTATCAATCTTATTAATTCTTTAGAAGAACAAGATCCTAGTTTCATTGATTTCTTCTACTGTTCTTTTGGTTTCTATTTCATTGGTTTTTGCTCTGATCTTTTATTATTTCTCTTCCACTGCTGGATTCAGGCTTTCTTTCTTTTTTTTTTTTTTTTTTAAAGATTTTATTTATTTATTTGACAGACAGAGATCACAAGTAGGCAGGGAGACAGGCAGAGAGAAAGGAAGAAACAGGCTTCCTGCTGAGCAGAGAGCCCAATGTGGAGCTCAATCCCAGAACCCTGGGATATGACGTGAGCCAAAGGCAGAAGCTTTAACCCACTGAGCCACCCAGGCACCCAGGTTTAGGATTTCTTGGCAGTTCTTTCTCCAAATCCTTTAGGTGTAGGGTTAGGTTGTGTACTTGAGACCTTTCTTATTTCTTGAGAAAGGCATGTATTGCTATACTTTCCTCTCAGGACCGCCTTTGCTGTGTCCCAAAGATTTTGAACAGTTGTATTTTCATTTTCATTTGTTTCCATGAATTTTCTTAGTTCTTCTTTAATTTCCTGGATGACCCATTCATTCTTTAGTAGGATACTTTTTAGCCTCCATGTATTTGAGTTCTTTCCAACTTTCCTCTTGAGATTGAGTTCTAGCTTCAGAGCATTGTGGTCTGAAAATATGCAGAGAATGGTCCCAGTCTTTTGGTACCAGTTGAGACCTGATTCGTGACCCAGCATGTGATCTATTCTGGAGAATGTTCCATGGGCACTAGAGAAGAATGTGTATTCTGTTGCGTTGGGATGGAATGTTCTGAATATATTTGTGATGTCCATCTAGTCTAGTGTGTCATTTAAGGCCTTTATTTCCTTGTTGATCTTTTGCTTGGATGATCTGCCCATTTCGGTGAGGGGGGTGTTAAAGTCCCCTACTGTTATTATATTATGGTCGATGTGTGTCTTTGATTTTGTTATAAGTTGGTTTATATAGTTGGCTGCTCCCATGTTAGGGGCATTGATATTTAAAATTGTTAGATCTTCTTGTTGGACAGACCCTTTGAGTATGATTCAGTGTCCTTCCTCATCTCTTATTATAGTCTTTGGCTTAAAATCTAATTGATCTGACATAAGGATTGCCACCCCAGCTTTCTTTTGATGTCCATTAGTATGGCAAAGTGTTTTCCACCCCCTCACTTTAATTCTGGAGGTGTCTTTGGGTTTAAAATGAGTTTCTTGTAGATAGCATACTGATGAGTCTTGTTTTTTTATCCATTCTGATACCCGGTGTCTTTTGATTGGGGAATTTAGCCCATTTCCATTCAGGGTAATTATTGAAATTATGAATTTAGTGCCATTGTATTGCCTTTAAGGTGATTTTTACTGTATATTGTCTCTGTACCTCTGGTCTACTACTTTTAGGCTCTCTCTTTGCTTAGAGGATCCCTTTCAATATTTCCTGTAGGGATGGTTTTGTGTTTGTAAATTCTTTTAATTTTTGTTTGTCCTCGAAGTTTTTTATCTCTCCTCCTATTTTCAATGATAGCCTAGCTGGATATAGTATTCCTGGCTGCATGTTTTTCTCATTCAGTGCTCAGAATATATCATGCCAGTTCTTTCTGGCCTGCCAGGTCTCTGTGGATAGTTCTGCTGCCAGTGTAATATTTCTACCATTATATGTTACAGACTTCTTGTCCCAAGCTGCTTTCAAGATTTTCTCTTTGTCACTAAGTCTTGTAAGTTTTACTATTAGATGACAGGGTGTGAGCCTATTTTTATTGATTTTGAGGGGGATTCTCTGTTCCTTCTGGATTTTGATGCTTGTTCCCTTTGCCATATTAGGGAAATTCTCTACTATAATTCACTCCAATATACCGTCTGCCCCTCTCTCTCTCTTTCTTCTTCTGGAATCCCAATTATTCTAATATTGTTTTTTCTTATGGTATGACTTATCTTTCAGATTATCCCTTCATGGCCCAATAGTTATTTCTCTCTCTTTTTCTCAGCTTCTTTATTCTCTATCATTTGGTCCTCTATGTCACTAATTCTCTCTTCTGCCTCATTTATCCTAGCAGTAAGAGCCTCCATTTTTTATTACACCTCATTAATAGCTTTTTTTATTTCAACTTGGTTAGATTTTAGTCCTTTTACTTCTCTAGAAAGGGATTTTATTTCTCCAGAAAGCATTTTTCTAATATCTCCCATGCCTTTTTCGACCCCAGCTAGCACCTTGAGAATCATCATTCTGAATTCTAGTTCTGACATATTTCCAATGTCCATATTGATTAGGTCCCTAGCCATTGGTACCGCCTCTTGTTCTATTTTGTGTGTGTGGTGAGTTTTTCCACCTTGTCACTTTATCCATATAAAAATATATGAATGAGAGGGGCGCCTGGGTGCCTCAGTGGGTTAAAGCCTCTGCCTTTGGCTCAGGTCATGATCCCAGGGTCCTGGGATTGAGCCCCGCATCGGGCTCTCTGCTCAGCAGGAAGCCTGCTTCTCCCTCTCCCACTCCCCCTGCTTGTGTTCCCTCTCTAACTGTGTCTCCCTCTGTCAAATTAAAAAAAAAAAAAAACTTAAAAAATTAAATCCTAAAAAAGGAATTGATAAGGTAAGTGGTTGGAAAAAGAAAAAAAAAAAAAAGAGGAAGGAATGTGCTCAGCCTGGAGACTAGAACAAAACCATGTGCTAGTTTAGGGTATATTTTGATCTATTAGAAGATATCGTATCCCAGAATTTTCTAGGAAAAGAAAAAACCTATATGTATACACAAAATAAGGTTAAATACAGTGAAAGGATAAAATATGAGTATAACAATGAAGGTTTAAAAAGATTTTTTTGAAAGGTACTGTTAAGATAAATTAGTTAAAAAACATTGAAAGAAGAAATGTTAAAAAAGTAGAATAAGAAAAAAATAAAATTTTAAAAATTTAACTTTGCAAGACTAAAGGATCATAGGGGAAAAGCCATGAATTCTATGCATTGCTTTCCCCTAGCTCTGGAGTTCCGCTGTTGTCCTTGATCAGAGAGCTTGGTCTTGGCTGTACGTTCTTGGTGATCTTCTGTGGGAGGGGCCTATTGCTGTGATTCTCAGATGTCTTTGCCCGGAGAGGAATTGCACGGCCCTTTCCAGGGACCAGGCTAAGTAATCTGCTCAGGTTCACTCTCGGGAGCTTTTGTTCCCTGAACCCTTTCTGTAGAGCTCTGGAGGAGGGGAATGAAAATGGTGGCCTCCCAATCTCTGGGCCAGAGGAGCCAAGAGCCCAGGGCCACACTCCTCAGTGTATCCTCAGAGAAAAGCAGTCAATCCCTCCCGTCTCCCTGGTCTCCAACCACGCTCCAAGCTTACCCGGCCTGTGACTGAGTGTTTCTACCTCTGGTGTACATCGCCTTTTGGAGTCTCCAAACCCAGCAGATTCTTGCCACACTGCTTCTTCCAGAGGAGGAAGGTAAGTCTCCCTGGATCTGCCACTTGTGGGGTCCCTGCTCAAAGAACAGTGGTCTGACTGTACCTTGGATCATGGTTTAAGGTAACCCTGATTTGAAAGCTCACTCCTCAGCTCTGTCTCTGTAGTCCGCTTCCCCACTCCCATACCTGGCACCTCTGCCACACTCCGACACCCCTGATCTTTCTGTGTCCCCGCAGGACCTAATGCCACACTTTCCCCATGAGGGCTCCACCCCCACTTAGCCTCTGGAGTGATGTCCCTCAGTGGAGCAGACTTCTGAAAGTTCAGATTTTGTGTTCCACTGCTCCATGGCTTGCCAGGAGCTGGCCCCTCCCCCCACAGTCTATCTTCCCGTCACTTCGGATTCACTTCTCCGCACATCCTACCTTTCAGAAAGTGCTCGATTTTCTGTTTCTAGAATTGCTGCTCTTCTTCTCTCCTATCTCCTCTTGGGTTTGTAGGTGTTCAGAATGGTTTGGTACCTATATAGCTCCTAGTTTCATACCTACCTAGAACTCCTAGGATCTGATATCATTTCAGTCTGCTACTCCTCCACCATCTTGCCTCTCACCTATAGGTGGCATTTTTAACTGAATCTTTTTATTTTGAGATAATTGCAGATTCACACAAAGTTGTAGGAAATAATGCAGAAGGGTCCCAGGTACCTTTTCTCTAGTTTTTCCCAATGATAATGTCTTATAAAGCAGTGCTGAAATGTCACAGCTAAGGTACTGATACTATTTCGGTCAAGATGAAGAGCAGCTGTATCACCACAAGGATCCTTTTGTAGCCATCCCCACATCCTGGAACACTGATCTCTTTGCTATTTCAATAAATTTCTAATTTCAAGAATATAATGTCAAAGTAGTCATACAGTATGAAACCTTTTGAGTTTACCTTTTGAGGTACAGTATGAACCTTTTTTCACACAATGTAATTCTCTGGAGGTTTGTCTTAATTGTTGGGTGTATCAGTAATCTGTTCCTTCTTATTGCTTAGCTGTATCCCATGATAGCAATCTGCTAGGGTTTAACTTTTCACTTGTTTGTGTGTGTGTGTGTGTGTGTGTGTGTGTGTTTTAAGATTTCATTTACTTATCTGAGAGAGAGCGAGAGAGCGTGAGCAGGGGGAGGGGTAGAGGGAGAAGCAGACTTCCCATTGAGCAGGGAGCCTGACACAGGACTCAATCCCAGGACCCCGGAACCATAGCCTGAGCCAAAGGCAGACACTTAACCAACAAATCCACCCAACTTTTTATGTGTTAAATGATAGCTGTGTTGTTCACAGTTTTGGGCTATCATAACGCATTTGTGAACATTGTATACATGTATTGGGGAGGGGAATATAGAAATTTTTATTCACTTTAAGAAAATGCCCATGAGTGTAATTACAGGGTCATATGGTGGTTGTAAGAAGACACTAGCAAACTGCTTCCCACAGTGTTTGTACCATTTTACCTTCCACCCAACAATGCATCATCTTGTTCTTTCACATTTTTGACAGTATTTGGGTTTTTACTATTTTTTGTTTTAGCCCTTGTGATGGGTGAGTGGTGATATCTCACTGTGGTTTAAATTCACATTTCCTTCACATCCAATTACATTGAATATCTTTTCATGTGCCTGTTTGCTGTCCATTTATCCTCTTAAGTCAAACATCTGTTTATATCTTTGTCCACTTTCCAGTGTGATTGTTTGTTGTTACTGTATTGAGTTTTAAGAGTTCTTTTTATTTTCTAGATACTAATCTCTTATGAGAGGTGGTGGTTTGTAAATATTTTCCCCCAGTTAGTAGATTGGTTTTTATCTCAAAAGGATCTTTTACAGAGTAAAAATGTTTAATTTTGCTGAAATCCATTGTATCACTTTTTCCTTTTCTGGACTGTGTTTTTGGTCTAAAGTCTAACACATAGTTTCTGAAGATTTTTTTTCCTCAAAGTATTATAGTTTTCCTTTTCACACTTAAGCTTGTGATCCATTTTGAGTTAATTTTCTTTTAAGTGTGAAATTTCTGTCAATGTTCATTATTTTAACTATGAATGTTCACTTGCTCCAGCATTATTTGGTGAAAAGCCCATGTGGAATTTTTAAAAATGATCATTTGTACTGATTGCAGCAGAAAATCTGGAAGATGGTTATTTTTCTAATAAGATCATATTATTTAAATTGGTTATGATTTATTGCTTTTCTTAAAAATAGAAAGCAGTGAAAGTAACTTGCTCTATTATGAAATTAATTTGGATAAATCAAAGCTTCTCTGTACAATCATCAAAAGCTACTAAGAGTCTATCAGACATCTAAATACTAGACCTGGATTAATCTTTGTTTGTTTGTTTCCCTGTAATATGATAGGAACAACCTATACTTGTGTGGTCTATCAAAGTAACAGGACTGGGGTACTGTTTTGTTTTGTTTTGAATGTCACTTGTGGAAATCAGTCTTATTCCTTTGTGGTCACGCCACACATTTATTTCAGCACATCTCTTTGCCTAATACATGAAAACTTCATCTGCTAGGAATAAGCAAAGATACAAGGGAAGAAAACAAAAAATATGGGTCTTAAGAAGTATTTATTAAAGTCCTTAATGTCAGAGAAAAAAAGAATAAGAATGCTCAACTCTGAAAGAAAAAATTATTTCATCATATATGTACTGTTGTCTATGAGCCATATCAAGCCTGGTGCAGTAGGGTTCTTATCCCACTGGATTCAGGAACTGCCCTGAGCCCATCAGATCCCACTGAACTACTCTGTAAGAGGACTGATTCTGGGGGTGCCTGTGTGGTACAATCAGTCGGGTGGCTGACTCTTGATTTCAGCTCATACCATGATCTCAGGGTTGTGGGATCAAACCATGAGTCAGGCTCTGTGCTCAGTAGGGAGTCTGCTTGAGGATTCTCTCTCCTTCACCCTCTGCCCCTCCCCTGACTCGTGCTTGTGCATGCCCACGTGCTCTTTCTTGCTCTCTTTCTAATAAATCTTAAAAAAAAAAGAAAGAGGTAGTGATTCTGCTTCATGTTTTCCTAGATCCTTGTCAATCTCCCCCACCAGGTGAAAAACTTCTTATAATCTCACCGTCCAGCAGAGTGCCATGTATACAATGAACACTCAGTATTCACTACACAAATAAAGAGATAATGAGTATCAAACAAATCAACAGTTCCCAAGGAACTTACAATCTATTATGAGGGCTTATGGCAAAAATACAAAAGCTAGTGGAATATGAGATGATGTCAGGTTTGGCAGGAATAGAGCAACAAGACCGAGACTTTTTGCCTAAGGATACAGGATTTTCTTGTGTGATCCGGCATCTCTCTTAAATTTCACTCTGTCCTTTGGAGCCAAAGACCTGCTAATAAGTGTTCTTTAGTTTACTTGTCTTATTTGTTTATTTGTTTCTTTGTTTGTTTGTTTTTAAATATTTTTATTTATTTATTTGACAGAGATCACAAGCAGGCAGAGAGGCAGGCAGAGAGAGAGGAGGAAGCAGGCTCCCTGCGGAGCAGAGAGCCTGATGCAGGGCTCAATCCCAGGACCCTGGGATCATGACCTGAGCCAAAGGCAGAGGCTTTAACCCACTGAGCCACCCAGGCGCCCCCTTATTTATTTTTAAGATACATTTCCACTGGGTCTCAAGGGACTCTGTCTGCAACTATGTTTGGCCAAGATTCAGATGTTTCCAGGATCTCTAGCCAGAATGCCATCTAATAGGACCCATCTAATAGTCTGACCAGTTTACAGTCTCAGTGGATGATGCTTACCAAGAACATGGTTGCCTCCGACACCAAGGAGCCATCCTGACCTTCCATAGCAGACTCCCCTCATCCATTCACCTGGCTCTGGTCACAGCCTTACATCTCTTTCCATCACCTTCCTCCCAGCATTGTCCCCTAATCCAGCCAGGCTTCATTCCTCACTTGGCTAGCTGACTCAGCTTTGGAATAGGCCTTGCATCCAGTTTGTTTCTAACTTACAACCTGCCTAAATGTGTATAAACCCCCCAAACTGATTCAGTTATTCTCATACTGAAAGTCCCACCAGTCCATTTCATTGCCCTTAGGATGACGTCCAGTTTCTCACAGGGCCCTTGGCCATCTTTGCTGTGCTGTGTGTCCAGACTCCTGCTGTCAGGTCCCACCCCCAGACATGAGAGCTCTAGGCTCTGGCACACCGAATTTCTTTTATACCTCCCTTCTCATCTCTGGTCCTTTCCACAATTTTTCCTGCCAAGAATGTTCTTTCTGCCTAAATCATCTGTATCCATTAGCAATTATGTTTAAAACTCACAGCCTGTAGGAAGTGTTGCCTCATCTCCTGAGAGGATCCCATGACCCTGCTGCATTTCTTTTGTGGCTCCCTGTAGTTCTACCTTATAACTTCTCCAGATAATTTTAATCACGTGGTTTTCAGTCTATCTCTCATGAAACACTCCAAGGAGGTCTCTAAAAAGGGGTTATTTGTTACTTTCTCATTGTTAGATCACCAGCATCTAGCCTGAGACCAGGTACCATCTTGACACCCAATAAGTGCTTTTTGAGGGTCACCTGGGTGGTTAAGCGTCCAACTCTTGCTTTCAGCTTAGGTAGTGATCTCAGGGCTGTGAGACTCAGCAAGGAGTCTGTTGGAGATTCTCTCTCTCCCTCTCCCCGTGCCCCACCCCTCCGCTCTCTCTCTCAACTAAAATTAATAAATTCTTTTAAAATATGGCTTTTGAATGAATTAGGAAATGAATGGATAATCTGTATGTGGGAGGGACTATAATAATAATAAAAAAGGAAGTATAGAAACGAGTCAGTAGACTTTTGTTCTAATGGAAGAGGAAGGCAATAAAAGCCTGCAGCACATGTTGGCCAAACAAGAGAAGGAAAGCGGTGGACCAAGCACCAAGTTACAGTGACTAGAGAGAGACAGAGGGACAGCTCCAGCCATCCACTGTTTGATGCTAACATATTTAAAAAGAGAAGAAGCACACACGCACACACACACACAGAGTTTCCAGAAAAACACAATCAAGTTGCCTGTTTTTACAGTGTGGCAAGGTGGGACTCTGAACTAATTGCCACATTTAGTTCTTGGGCATTTTTCTCCTCTTCTGGTTGCTTGTTGTTTGAACTCACAGCAGAGGCCATGGCCGTGAGTATCAAAGACCAAGCTTATGAAAGATATTTTTTTTTGTCCAAATACGTGGCTTTGCACATCAAAATCAGGAGCTGTAGGGACCACAACTCACTGCAACGCATGTGAGATGGTGTAAGGACAATGTTCTAACCCAAGAGGATATAAACATGCAGGCAGCTGTGAACAGGAGAAATCAGACGGGCGTGCCTAGGGAGCCAAAGCTGGGGAGCAAAGGCCAAACCCAGGGGAGCAGGCTCAACAAAAAACCCAAATGTGTTTGGGTGTGGACATCAGAGAATGATGTCTTGCTTCTCAGGCGAGGGTTAAGGTGGTGGTAAAAGTCACACGAAAGCCCTCATTTCAAAATCATGCTGGCCTTAACCGAGTGGAAATAGACTGGGGACCCCGATAGATAGAGCTTGTAGAGGTTTTCAGCAACACAAAAAATGGGAGTAAGAGAGCAGGTGTAAGAGACATAGAGATAAGAGATACCAGGGGGCAGAAAAGAAGGAATAAGCAGAGACGACAAATGATAGCCACTTACCCTGAGTTTTTTGCCTGCCTCATGGACAGTGGAAGAGTGTCTGGCCTTCTCCTCTGTGCCCAAGAAGGACAAGGAAGTGGCCTAGTAATCAGTGGACTTAGAAATCAGAAGAACAATTCATAGGCAGGACAAGAGAGATACAAAGGGAGTTGCATGACTGAAGAATCATGATCACCGTAGACAGATAAGCTGTAGATGCCCCAGGAATAAATGGCAATGATGTGAGAACAGAGGAGTATTTATATATCATTGGGAACCATTGGGACTGGGCGCCAGTGACTGGAACGCATCTCTTGCACAGGGCAGTCTAATCATCCTGGAACGAAAGAGAAGGACAGGAAAGGCATAGCTGAGAATTATCTTGAATTTGACCATATGTGCCCAGAAAGAGCTAATACTATTCCAGAAGTGGCATACTGTACCTTTATTTTTGTTGAGCAGCTCTAGAGAAACTTTCTTATTACATTTCTGCATGCCTGAGTCACACAACTTATGAAGCTTGTCCATAATAGCAATAACCAAGTGGAGAATGCAGAGATACATATACTTGCAGAGAAAAAAAAAAAAAGATGGGGGATCTCATTTCTTATCACCTTAATAGATAACCTAAAATACTCGCCCATGTTTATCTGCTAAAATAGCGCCATGGGAGAATCTTTGAAAAATATATTCATCTTCCCCCTTAAATTGATTTAAATTAATTATAAATTAAGAATAAAAATTAAATTAAAAATAAATTTAAAATTGTGAGGGGAAAAAAAGGCAAAAAAATAAACCAACCCCCTCCAAAAAAATATATTGTGAGGAATCTCTCCTCTCTTGCTGGGGTGTCCTTTAAAGAGCTGTATTTTAACTGATTCCACCATAGTAATGACCAAATACTCATTGTGCTTAAATCAAAGCCTGTAAGTAGCATGATATTAAGTGATTATAAAAGTACATATGTGGTCTTTATATTACTTACATGTCATTGCATTATATCGTTGTTAGGTTACACATGTATAATCCTATTGTTTAATGGGTATAGCATTGTGTTTTGTGTGGCATTGAATCAAATAGTCCCAGCATTTTCAACTTGGGATGACTTTCCAGATGATTCAGCCAAGGCATCATTATACAGATGAGGGAATCGAAGCCCAGAGAAGTTAAATAATTTGCTCAGTCACATTGCCCATTAATGCCGCAGCTAAAATGAGACCCCTGGCATATACTACTCTGATAATTTTAATTAATTTCAAGAATAATATGCTTTCTAAATTGGTTTATCAGTTAAGACACCTTCAGTGGCAAATAACTGAAGATAGAATTGAAAAGAATTTAAACAGTAAGAAAAATGTATTATCTTGTATAACAGGGACCATGAAGATATAGCAATTCCAAGGTTAGTTAACTCTGTCAAAGTCCTGGATATTTTTTCATCTCTGTTCTCCCATCCTCACTGTAGCTGATTGTTCCCAGACTGGCTCCCATTAGGCCATGAGATTGCTGCAGCAAAACCAGGCAACATACACCCTGAGATCCAGCAGGAAAAGAAAGTAGCCCTTCCAAGGTGTCATTTTACCTGAATAAAGACCATTTCCCCAAGATGCCCCCAGAAGATTTGCCAGCATTTCCCTTTGACCAAAATTGCATCATGTGTTCATGCAACAGGACCTCCTTAAGGAACTTACATTAATTAGGACACTTCAGATAAAGAAATGTGTCCAACTTCCTCTAAGGCCTGTGGCCATTCTTAGGAAGGTGGCTACCTGGAGGACTCAGGAGTCAAGGATAAAAGGGAAAGCAGAGGGAGTAATTAGAAGACAACCAACAGTGTCTGTCGTAACTGGCGAGTGTTCCTGGGCATAAATCAAAGTTGGTTCTACCCAGTATAGAGAAGATGAGTATTCCCAGGGGCTAACTGAAAATCCTTGATAAAACAAGCCACTGTTTTATGAAAGTGAGGAATTAGTCAAACATTCTTAATGTCAATCCAGATCATCACATAGAGGATTTACTTAAATAGCACAATTAAAAGACTTAAAAAATAAAAAAGGACAATTCTTCAATTAGTTACATTTATGTCAAAATAACCCATTTGGGTTCGTTTGCCTTTTTGTCCTAAATTATGGTATTTGAGAAATGAACCACCTTATTAAGTCAGAACAATTCATTAGTATCTCTACAGGTGATGATAACAAGTCTCTGAGATACATTTATGGTTCTCAAAGTGTGGTCGCTGGATCAGCAGTGTTAGCATCACCTGGAAGTTTATTAAAAATGTCAAATATTGAACTCTATCTCATACCTACTTAGAATCTTTGGGAGTGACCCAGTAATCTGTTACTTTTTTTACTTTGCCTATTTATTTCAAGCAATTTTTTTATTATGTTATATTAGTCATCATATAGTACATCTTTAGTATTTGATGCAGTGCTCCCAGATTCACTGTTTGCATATAATGCCCAGTGCTCCATGCAATCCATGCCCTTCCTAAAACCCATCACCGGGCTCACCCATCCCCCCACCCACTCCCCTCTAAAATCCTCATTTTGTTTCTCAGAGTCCACAGTCTCTCATGGTTCGTCTCCCCTTCTGATTCCTCCCCCCTTCATTTTTTCCCTTCCTTCTCCTAATGTCCTCCATGATATTGCTTATGTCCACACATTAACAAGGCTTCCAAGTGATTCAGATATACTGGGAAGATTTAGAACAGTAGCGCAAAACAAATAACATTGAGCCAAGATTTGAACATAGAGTATCTTACCTCCAGGGACTATTCATTTAACCTGTGTTTTAAATTGACCACCAACCCCCCCGCCCTAAACACAGAGCTTCTAGATAAAACAAACTATAGAAAAATGTGTTACACTTCTCTTCATTATGAGAAAGAATATTAGGGGTGCCTGGGTGGCACAGTCAGTTAAGTGCCTGACTCGGTTTCAGCTCAGGTTGTGATCTCAGGTTTGTGAGATCAAGCACCATGTAGGGCTCTGTGCTCAGTGTGGAGTCTGCCTGAGATCATCTCTCCCTCCCTCTCTGCTCCTCCGCACTGCACATTCTCTCTCTCGCTCTCTTTCTCTAAAATAAATAAAATAAATCTTTAAAAAAGAAGAATACTAGGTTGGATCGGAAATGAGTTTATGATACAACAAATGTGTATCCATATTTCACTCTTGACTCTGTTGCCATCATAAACGTGATCCACGTGAATTGAGAAGGTGATGAATTGTAATAACCCACTTGCCACACTGTGATCTGGGTGCTCCAGGCTCATGTTCAGACATGGAACTGAGAGGTGTGGAGGACTGAGCTCCTAAGTGAAGTCAACCCTGGGTTTCAATTTACTAAGGTCCTTTTGATAATTTTACATTCAAGTGATCTGATGCAGAATTAAATGAAAGAGATGAATCATGAGATGAGTGTGGGTTACTTGAATAGATATTTTTATAATGATCACAGGCACACACAACACCACATTCTCGAAATTATATTGCCTTGTGTTACAAAGAGCTTATTCTTCCCATAATGGCATCTTGATAGAATGTGGGTGGGCTGAATAGCTCCCAGGGCATTAGTGAAGCAATGACTTAAAATCATTGTTTTATTTTCTGTAGCTCCTCTGGATAGCTTGAGGGAAATTATATGACTACTCTACAAATGATGGGTTACTATGAATTCCAGAGAAATGAGTCAAGGGATTGCATGACATCATCAATTCAGAAAGGACAGAGTTTGGGCCCTATTTCATGCAATCGGGACCTTATAGTCTATTCTCTTTATAGTTTCCAGATATTTTCTTTGTGAGCTATGTAATGATTTTTGTCAAAGTTACATGCATCTTACTTTCTGTTCACTTTTTTCCCATTTTCACACTGAAATTGTGAGAAGTAACCACTCTCACTTTTTTTTTTTTTTTAAGAGAGGGAAGGGGAGGCAGAGAAGGAGTGAGAGAATCTTAAGCAGGCTCCAAACCCAGCACGAAGCCCACCACCCGGCTTGATCTCACAACCCTGTGCTCATGACCTGAGCTGAGACCAAGAGTCAGATGCTTAACCCACCCATGTACCCACTATTCTCTCTTTTAATATTTAATATTACATGGAAATCGTAGCCAAACAGCAAATAGATAACTTTAGTGTATATACAAGCAAAATTTTTTTAAAATTTATTTATTTGCTAAATAAAATTGCATTTTACTTAGCAAATAAAATCCTATGTAGGATTTTATGCCATTGCATGTCATCCATTTACTTGAAAACAAAACTGATGTCTGTTCAACGTGATGCACCACATCCTGGGCTTGACAGCTCCACATTTACTGTTTAGTGATCCAGAATCAGCTACATACCTTATCTAACCTTCAATCACCAATCTATAAAATGGGGATATGCTGGGAGGGGAGGGGAGGGACGAAGGGAAGGATGGGGTAACTGGGTAGTGGGACATTGGGGAGGGTATGTATTGTAATGAGCACTGGGTATTATGTAAGACCGATGAATCACACACCTGTACCCCTGAAACAAATATATTATATGTTAATTAATTGAATTTAAATAAAAATTAATTGATTAAGTAAAATGGGGATAATCATGTGACCAGATAGGAATATTTAAGGTTTGATAGAGTAATATATATGTCACTGACCCAATGGTTGACTCTTGGATACTAACTTGGATACTAACTTAGATATTTTCATTCTTATTTTCTCATCCCTTATTATCATTATCATGGTAAAGATAATTTGAAAAATATGTGAGTGACTGCATTTTTTAGAAATTTTGTGCAGATGTTTTTCTGTGAATTTCTGTCACTTTTGTGAAATTCTTAGGAGAGTCTTTGACTTTTAACAGAAGTGGTAAGTCCCACAGCAGAAGTTGTATATTAATTGCCATATCCCCCAAACCCAATAACTGATGTTAAACATGTTAAACAACTAAACTAGCTTATGAAACTACTTGCTTTTGGGGAAATGAAAGAGAATACTTCTCTTTTATGTCTTAGTTAAATAAATGTAGAATCACAGATTTTCTTATAGTTGTAGATACAGATATTTCTTCTTGCCAAATGTTTTCTAAGCAAGGTATGTTAATTGCTTTTTAAAATCATAGCATTTTGCAACACTTTCTGTTTTATGAAGACTTGAAATGTAAAACACTGCCAAGATAACATTGAAATCGCAAGCACATTGTTATCTAGCATCCTGGCGGACTCTGGTTGTGCCTTCTGTGCCTGGATGGAGACAGCTGGTTGTTTAGAACCAGGCTGAGATTGCAGTCGACTTTGTCTTATTAATTACCTCCCCACCCTGGTTGGCAAATGCATGCCACCTTTCACGCTAGGAATACGTGAAGGAGGTGGGAGAGTCTGAGTGGCGCCATGGCTACAGCTGAAATGCTGGTCCAAGAGTTTGTCACTCAAGAATCTTACCTTTGTGCAATTCAGGTCTGGGCTTTTAGAAAATAAAACCAGGTTTTCTCCTTTGCTCAGAATGACTGGAGGGAAATGACAGCCATACCTCATTTTATTGTGCTGTGCTTTATTACACTTTGCAAACACTGTGATTTTTACAGATTGAAAGTTTGTGGTAACCCTGCTTCGAGCAAGTCTACTAGAACCATTTTTCCAACAGCCCTTTCTCACTTCGTGTCTTTGTGTCACATTTTGGTAATTCTTGGAATATTTCAGACACTTGCATTATTATTGTATTTGTGACCTCTGATGTTACTGTTGTAATTATTTTGGGGCACCACACACTGTGCCCATATAAGACAACAAACTTAATCAACAAATGTATATGTTCTCATTGCTCACTGACTGGCCATTCCCCCACTTTTCTTCCTCTCCTCGGCTTCCCTATTCCTTGAAAAACAATAATAAAATTAGGCCAGGTGATAGCCCTATGATGGCCTCTAACTGTTTAAGAAAAGAAAGAGTTGTGTGTCTGCCACTTTAAAACAAAAGCTAGAAATGCTAGAGCTTAGTGGGAAAGGCACTTTGAAAGCCAAGAGGCCAGAAAGTAGGCCTGTTGTATCTAACAGTTGGCCAAGGTGTGAAGGTAAAGGAAAAGTTCCTGAAGGATATTAGAAATGCTGCTCCAGTGAACACATGAATAAGAGGGAGAAACAGCCTTGTTGCTGATATGAAGGAAGTTTTAGTGGTCTGGTTAGAAGATCAAACCAGCCACAGCATTTCCTGAAGCCAAAGCCTGATCCAGAGCAAGGCCTGAACTCTCTTTAATTCGAGGAAGGCTGAGAGGTAAGGAGGCTACAGAAGAAAAGTTTGAAGCTGCAGAGTTTGGTTCATGAGGTTTAAGGAAAGAAACCATCTCCATAACAGAAAAGTGCAAGAGGTGCCTGGATGGCTAGTTGGTTAAGTAAGTGTCTGCCTTCTGCTCAGGTCATGGGCAGGGAGCCTGCATCTCCCTCTGCCCACCGCTCCCCCTGTTTGTGCTCTCTCTCTGTATCGAGAGAGTACATAAAATCTTTTTTTTTTTTTTTTAAAGAAAAGAGAGGGGGAGGGGAAGCAGCAAGTACTGATGTTGATGCTGCAGCAAGTTCTCCAAAAGATCTAGCTAAGTTCATTCATGAAGATGGCTACACCAAACAACATATTTTCAGTGTAGATAAAATAGCCCTCTGTCAGAGGGAGATGCCATCTAGGACTTTCATAGCTAGGGAGAAGTCAGTGCCTGGCTTCAATGTATCAAAAGGCATGGAGACTCTTGGCTGATGCAGCTGATGATTATTAAGTTGAAGCCAATGCTCATTGACCATTCTGAAAATCCTAGAGCCTTAAGAATTATGCTAAGTCAATTCTGTTTTATAAATGGAATAACAAAATCTAGATAACAGCATATCTGTTTGAAACATGGTTTACTGAATAGTTTAAGCCCACTGTTGAGACCTACCACTCAGGAAAAAAAAAAATTCCTTTCCAAATATGACTGCTTGTAGACAATGCACAGTCACGTGAGAGTTCTGATGGAGATGGACAATGAGATTAATGTTATTTTCATGTCTGCTAACATAGCATCCATTTTGCAGACCCTGGGTTAAGGTTTCCACTTTTGAGTGTATTATTTAAGAAATAACATTTCCTAAGGCTATGACTGCCATAGAGAAGATTCTATAATGGCTCTGGGGAAGTAAATTGAAAACCTCCTGGAGAAGATTTATCATTTTAGGTGCTATTAAGAGAATTGTTGATTCATGGGAAGAGGTCAAAATATCAAAATACACAGGAGTTGGAAGAAGTTGATTCTACCTCTCATGGATGACTTTGAGGAGTTCAAGACTTCGGTGGAGGAAATCAGTGCTGATGTGGTGGAAACAGCAAGAGAACTAGAATTAGATGTGGAGCCTGAAGATGTAACCGAACTGTTTTCATCTTCTGAAAGAACTTAAATGGATAAAGAGTGGTTCTTATGGATGAACAAAGAAAGTGGTTTCTTGAGATAGAATCTACTCCTGGTGAAGATGATATGAAGATTGCTGAAAGGACAACATAAGATTTAGAATATGATATACACTTAGTTGATGAATCAGCAGCAGAGTTTGAGAGGACCAACTCCAATTTGGGAAGTTCAACTGTGGGTAAATGTTATGTTTTTGTTAAACAGCACCAAACGCTACTAAGAAACCATTCGTGAAAGGAAGAGTCAACTGATGTGGCAAACCTAACTGTTGTCTCATCTTAAGAACTTAGCACAGCCACCTGCCCTTCAGCAACCACCACCTTGATCAATCAGCAGCCTTCCACATGGAAGCAAAACCATTAGCAAAAAATGACTTGCTAGATGATGGTTAGCAATTTGTAGTGATAAAGTATTTAATTAAGGTATGCACATTGTGGAGGTTTTTTGTATAATGCTACTGCAGATTACAGTATAACATAAACATAATTTTTATGTGAACTGGAAACCCAAAAGATTCATTTGACTCACTTTACTCTGGTACTTGGGTTATTGGTCTAGAACCAAACCCATGATATCTCCAAAGTATGCCCTGGTGTGTGAATGTTTAAAAATAGAAACTGTGAATTGTCAAGAAATATGCCAAGCACTAGTTTCTGGGTGAAATGATTTCGTGAAGCCACTGTCATTACACAACAATGATGAACACTAATCACCTCTCCTTAAAATGGAGAACACTATGAGCTTATCTGTGATACTTAAGCTAAGGTTCTTTATTTTTTTTTTTTGTAGACATTCACTGGAATTCATTAGAATTAATTAGGTAAATTTAACAAGATGGATGTGATGGCTAATTTTATGTTTCAACTTGACCTAGCCACAGGGTGCCCAGATATTTGGTTGTATGTTATTCTGAATGTGTCTGGGAGGGTATTTCCAGATGAGGTTAGCATTTCAATCAGTAGACTGAGTAAAGATTACCCTCACCAGTGCAGCTGGGCTTCATGCAATCCATTCAGAGTCTGAAAAGAACAGAACAGTGGAGGAAGGGATAATTCACTCTCTGCATGACTGTTGGAGCTGGGACTTCTGGTTTCTTCTGTCCTAGATCTGCGAATTACACCATTGGCTATCCTGGTCCTCAGGCCTTCAAACTTAGAAGGAAACTCCTTCCTTCTTCCCCAGGTCTCCAGCTTGCTGATGTGAAAGTTCTCAGCCTCCATAATCACATAGACAATTCCTTGTAATAAGTGTGTTCGTTCTTTTTCTCTGGAGATCACTAATTCAATTGAGATATTTATTATGATTAATAATTCCAATGTTTAATATCATCACTGATAAGGAATCTATATCCTTTCTAGTTAATGACAGCTACATTGTGGTTTTCTTTTTTTTTTTTTGTATTTTTAAGATTTTTATTTAATTATTTGAGAAAGAAAGCATGAGCAGGGGAGGGGCAATGGGAGAGGGAAAAGCAGACTCTCCGCCGAGCAGGACCCTGGGATAATGACTTGAGCCACGCAGGCATCCCTGTGGATAAATTTATTGTATAAAAAGATAAAGTTGTCTAAATTAAGGCACAAAGACAAAAGTAAGAAATACCTGTCCTCCTGCTGTTTAACTTTTAAACAAATTTAGTTTATGCTTTTAAACTCATATTGATGTATCTATACATCTTCAGTGTAAGTAGAATGTTATACCTAGATGCTGTTTTCAGAAGTAATTATATATGCCTTTTTCATAACAGTTTTATTTAAGTATTAACATACATGCAAAAAGATACGTAATTCAGAATAAATATACTCATGGAGGCAGCACCCATTTCTAGAAATAGAACATGGCCAATACCCAAGAAGTACCCTCATGCTCACTCCTGGTTACCTATCCCCACTAGGGTGATCCTCTGCCTAACTTATAACACCCTGAATTACTTCTGTGTGTTTCTGTCTTCTGTATAATTGGAAACATACAGTATGTATTCTTATGTACCTGATTTTTTGCTCAATATTCTGTTTGTGAGATTATCCATGTCTTCTTGTTTTTTATTGCTATATAAGATTCTGCTGTTGTATCTCCTGTTTTTAACTGAATTTTTAATTTAATGACAGCATTTCTATAGCAATCAATAGTCAACAAACATTTTCCAGTGCTTATGTCCAGTGCTCTGTATTAGAGACTTAAAACATCATTTTAAATGTCTGGAATTTTTTTCACCCTATGAATGGACTGTTCGGTTTGTTTTTAATGATCCTTAGCCACTGTGGGGAAAACAGCAATATTCTGGTTCCATGCTTAGAGTTGTAGGAAGGAGTTTGTGCTTCATTGAAACACTTTGCACTGACTGGACTGGAAAAGTTACTCCTCAGGGTTATCTAATTGTAATTCCAACTGAAACAATTTTACAATTGGATAAAAGTAATTCTTATCTATAGACATGTAAATAATGTCCTGTAGAACACAACTGACTTCCTCCTCCATACCTCCAAAACCTGTTTTGTTCTGCATTTATACATACGTTGCAAAACTTCTGATCTCTAAGTGTATCTGTTCTTAAGATTCTCTTTTGAGGGGCGCCTGGGTGGCTCAGTGGGTTAAAGCCTCTGCCTTCAGCTCAGGTCATGATCCCAGGGTCCTGGGATGGAGCCCCGCATTGGGCTTTCTGCTCAGCGGGAAGCTTGCTTCTCCTCTCTCTCTGCCTGCCTCTCTGCCTACTTGTGATCTCTGTCTGTCAAATAAATAAATAAAATTTTTTTAAAAAAAGATTCTCTTTTGAGCCAATTATAAAATCTGCTTGGTTCCCTCATTAAGTAATAAATAGAATTAAATTTTTAACACATTCCTTCTTATGTTTTTATGACAGTCATGACTTTACCTTTTTCTGAAAATTTGCTTTTTGCAGAATTTTACAGTTTTTTTCCATAACAAATAACCCTTTAAGTGATGCTACACAAATGCTCAAAGTCCTTTTTTTATAAAGGATTATAATTATAAATCATATATTTATTAAATTTATTTTTATATTTTATATGTAAAAATAAATGTATATGTTATTTTTATTAAATTTATTAAGGGTGCCTAGGTGGCTCAATGGGTTGAAGCCTCTGTCTTCGGCTCAGGTCATGATCCCAGGGTCCTGGGATCGAGCCCCACATCAGGCTTTCTGCTCGGCAGGGAGCCTGCTTCCCCCTCTCTCTCTCTGCTTGCCTCTCTGCCTACTTGTGATCTCTGTCTGTCAAATAAATAAATAAAATCTTTTTTAAAAATTATTTATTAAATAAAATAATTTATTAAATTACTATTTATATAATTTAAAGATAAAGTAACTGCTCGATGTGGGGCACAGAGGATCTGTTTAACCTTGCTGACTTAAATATTTTTCCTATTTCATGCTCTATCATGGTTGGTTGAAATCAATTGAAATATCTTCCACCTATTACCTGCAGAATTCAAACAAGTCACACACTGAATTTTTCACTTCAGACATTTCACACATTCTTTCTTATTTGATGTACCTTCCACTTCACATCATTGTATATTGATTACTCCCTGTGTCAGGAATTCAATCTTAGATCCTATCAGCCAGTCCTCATTACTATGAATGGGATGTCCTTGTTCTCCTTGGTTTCCCTCTGATGAGACTCATTCCAGTCATTGTAAGTTAGGTTATAACATCCTTCTCCTCATGTTTAATTCTCCTTTATATCTGCCCCAGCACAGAGCTGGGCACACAGTAATTTATTTGTGAGTGAGTGAATAAGTAAATATCAACATTGCTACCAATCTGTTTTTCTGGAAATTCTTAGATATGGTTATATCACAATTTCTAAAACACAGCAGTTGAGCTCTTGAGGGGATCCTAAAATAAATTTGTGAATGTTCAATTAATGTAACAAATGCAGGCAAAAATCAAAATATTGTTCACAGTGAAAGAAAACCCTAACTGTAATTATTTTAAATTCAATATTGCAGAGTTTTAAAACCCAGGAAATACTTACATTCTGCAACTCTATTAGAAAATATGGACATAGGGTTGGTTTTTCCTCTCCTAAGTTTATTAGTTTAAGAGTAGAAAAACCAAGATGAGCCCAAAATCTTTCCTCTCATTTTCCTGAGAATTGAGTATCTAGACTGTAAACTTCAAGAGACCACATGTGTGAGAATCAATACTGTAGATTTATATTTCCAGCAGCATGCCTGTCATGAGTGAATGAATCTAAATACTTCATTCATACTTGTGTTTACATTTATAAAATGTGTGTGTGTGTGTGTGTGTGTGTGTGTGTGTACAATACTGTGAGATGAGCATAGCTGCAAGATTTCTTCCTCTTTGAGGCTAAACCATTGAAATAGGGGAATAATATTATGAATGCAACTCTGCAGGTGCCAGTATTTGGCCAAGGACTACGTTGGCCCTTACTCTCTGAATCAGTGACAAATCAAGAATTAAGTTTACTTCTTCAATACAGTGATCCTCCTCATCCTGGACCCTTTTTACTCTTTGTTCACGTAGTAATTTTAGCTGTGGACATCTTCTATAGCTAGAAGGACTTAGCTGGAATCAGGAGGTAGATGTGTGGGTAGACTGTGTTTGGTTGCTCAAGTTGGATTACATACCTAACAAGGCATGGCCAAGTAAACCATCACTTAGGTTGAAAAAAGTAAATCCAAGAGAATGCAACAGATGTATTAAAAGTGTCTGAGCATGTCTAAGCAATTTGCAGATGGAAGACCACTCCATATATCACAAGTTCATAGGAAAGAACTTCCATAGGTATACTCAATGTACAACAATTGGTGGCCTCTCGAAGCCAGAACAACTTGGCCTCTAGCTTCAGTTCCCCCTTTCAAGAGGTTGGATGGTCTTTGTCTCCTCTTACCATTAACTAGCAAAACATCTTAGTTCCCCCTGGACCTTCACAAAGTAAGGCCCAGGAGTGGCTTTAGGGGTCTGACTTGAAAATTAAATCATAATAAAGTCAGAAGAATGGGGGAATTCATTCTAAGGGAAATCAGACCTTCTATTTGCTTCATTCTAACATCTCTGTCTGTGTATAAATACTTCTACTTACAGATCCCCGTGTTCCCTTCTCATCATGCACAGCTTTAACATGGGACCATGCCTTCTCCCTTGCATGCTTTCTCCTATGTTGAGAGCTTTAGGTCTTTTGAGATAAAACCAGCAGGAAATTTAAAAATTGGTAGGGAAATGTTCATACATATTCGGGTCTAGAGCCAGGAAGTAAATATGTCTTTAGCTTTGCGGGCTCTACAGCCCCTATCAGAGCTACTCAGCTCTGGCAGTGTAGACTGAAAATAGCCATAAACAATGTCAGTGAATGAGCATGGCTGTGTTCCAAGAAAACCTAACTGACAAAAACAGTCAGTGGGCCAGAGTTGGCCTATGGGCCATGGATTGCCAACTCCTGAGCAAGGAGATTTTGGAAACCAAGAAATTTACTTTGTAAATTACCTTAGTAGGTAGGTATGTAAGTAGGTAGACATATAATTATGAAAATATATAAAATATTTATGGGGGGATTGCACCCTCTAATAAACTGACATAGCCTGTATAGTATAGGTCAGGAGCTATGTTTGGTTACAGGAAATGAGGTTTCCTGCCCCTTGCTCACATCCCCTTTCTGAGATTATAATGAAAGTAGGTCCCTGACTGAATTCTGTGACACTTAGATTTACTAGCAAGTAAACACAAAAAGTTATGCAACCTGAATAAAGTGTGATCTGTATGTCCTTTCTGATACTGGAAACACACACACACACACACACACACACACACACACACACCTAAAACAAATGTGATCATTTTATAGCTGGAGGATGCTGGTGATCATATCTTAGAGTCTGGAGATCAAATTTTTCTGAATCTCTAGTGACAAACAGGATTAACTGACAATCAAGCTTGAGGTACCAACTGAGTTTTTAACTTATATTCATGTTTGCATTAGGAAAGAGAAGGGAATGTAAAGGTGTTTCTACAACATCTTGGGTTCCACTAAATTTGCCAAAGAGAGCCTGTTTCAGTGATCTCTTTTTGCTAATTAACAACCCACTAATTTCACCATTGATAAGCAAGTCTTAACTTTTATTAAAAAAAAAAAATATATATATATATATATATTTCTAAACCTCCAGTATAAATCAGTTCTGAAGAGATTTGAGGCTCTTAGAAAAGGCACCTGTCCACAGTGAACCTTTAGGTTAAATGCCTTCTGACCACCCAGATGGAAATTAACACACACACATACCAGCAACAGTCACCATAACTATCCCCCCGCCTTTTTTTAAGTGGCTTGTTCTGTATAGGGTACAACTAGTTGGGCTCTGTCTGAGTTTACCCCCTGGCAAGAAGTAAAAGTACTGAAAGGGCAGGCTGGAGTATGATAGTGCTTCAGGGAGGAGCATAGCAAAAACTGCCAAGAGTCAGGCAGGTTTGGGAAAGGGACAAAGGGGGAATTCCAATCTAGAAGACAGGATCATGGGTTCAGATACACAGAATGAAGATGGTGAGGAGCCTGGTTGTTCCCAGAAGTCTTTCCCAATAGGATGGATTTGACAGGAACAAAGTGGGCCAGTAGGCCCAGCAAATCAGGTGGCTGCTTAAGAGATTCAGTGAGACAGGGCATAATGATCCTGTGTGTTAAGAAATAGAAGGAGAAGTGTCAGCTTCTGACAAGGGGCAGGCACCAGTCCCTCAGGTAAGTGAGCAGTAGTAAGAACTGGAAAAAGAGGTTCTTGGTATTTGGTCCATTGCTTTGTCACTGGGCTAGAAGAGCAAGGAAACTTGCTAAGGCCTTCAACTTATTGATTTCTTTGAGATGGACTTTAACCAGATAGGTGTGCCAAGTTCGGAAAAAAATTGTCCAATGACTATAAACTTTAAGATAATTCACTGAATTAAGATTTAAAATAGAGGTTATAGGGGCGCCTGGGTGGCTCAGTGGATTAAGCCTCTGCCTTTGGCTCAGGTCATGATCTCAGGGTCCCGGGATCAAGCCCCACATCAGGCTCTCTGCTCAGCAGGGAGCCTGCTTCCCCCTCTCTCTCTGCCTGCCTCTCTGCCTACTCGTGATCTCCGTCTGTCAAAAAAATAAATAAAATCTTAAAAGAAAAAGAAAGATTATGCCAGGTGAAATAGGGGTTTCAGTAGCTTTTCCTAGTTTATAAAGACATCTCCCAATCTCTTTTCCTCCAAGATTCCTTCAGATCGGTCTATCGTGTTTACTATTCTGCATAGCTCACAGTCAAGGTGAGTCCATGTCTGTAGTATTCTAAAGCTCCTTTCAAAGCACGTTGACAGCTTCATGCCATATTGCCACTCTCAGAAGAAGGGACTCAGTTGGTCACTCAGGGATGGGAGTCCAACAAGGTAGTTTTCCTCTCATAGGCTGTAACAGAAATGAAGGGAACCCTGGTGCTCCAGAAATATTGCAGTTATAGAAAGGATCCCCGAAGCATTATACAATGCAATAAAGCTCAAGTACAATGAAAAATTGGGGATGTTCTGTTGAAAGTATTTGTAGCTCTCTTTGAAGTGGCCATGCCCAAACACATATGAAGTGAAGAGATCATCACATGATACATTCTTGAAGTGATGACTTTTTAAAATAAACCATATCATTAAAAATCTCAAAAACAGGCAACAGAATTAATAGTACAATAAACTACAATGTTCCCAGAACCCAGATCCAATCATTCTTTTAGGGTTTGTCACATGTACTCTATCCAGCTTTTTTTTTCTTTTGCGGCAGCTGGTGACATATTTGTGACTCCACAAGGGAAGTCCATGTTTGTCATTATTTAGAGTTAGTTTTCTGCTTTTCTGAAGGATTCTTCTAAGAAAGTATGTCAGTATTTTGCTTTGTTCAACTACCTTGAATCTCTAGCAACAAGTGTTGAACACCACTGGGCACCAGGTTCCATGTACTTGAACTTCTGCCTTCAGCTATTACACATGTCAAAGCAGTTCTGCAAATGTCAGACATCTTTCTAGATTTCTTTATCTCCCTGCATACAGGGCGGACCGCAACAGAGATACGAAAAGTAACCTAGCCAAGTTGTGTAGATAATAATATGTCAGTATATTGGTACTTAATTTCTGTTTAAGAGCATTTGCCTTCTACCACTTTCTTCCAAAGCAATATTGTGTTGTTTTAATATTGTTAAATTAGAACAATAAAAGATATTGCTAATTATTTTTTATTTTGTTTGCATATCATTATAACTGTGCCCTGTGCCTATAAAAAAGGAGCTAACAAATAGCTGGAAACCGCAAATGTAACCACAGTTTGGAATAAAATAATCCCTAGCTCCTTTTAACTGCTTAGGACCCAGTCCAAGATACGTGTCGCTGTCTCTGGTAGTTTGCTGCATTTTGAAAGTCATGGCTGCTGGTTGTGCTGGAGTTAAGAATCTGTCAGCATCTTCAGTCTGACCTCTTGATTCCTGGGTTTATAACTCAGCTATTTAAATTTACCCTGAGCCAGAACTTAATATAAAGTTTTAACCTGAGGAATATACACGTATCTTGCATGTGTACGAACGTCCTGTGTTTATTTTTCCTCTTTACAGTAAATTCATTAAAAAATACATGTGCATGACAACTTAGCCATTTCAAGGTTGTGGCAAATAATTGAAGAATTTGTTCTCAAGCTGATTGACTTTTACCTACATGAA
The DNA here is from genome assembly GCA_003697995.1 of Taxidea taxus jeffersonii. Taxonomy (NCBI): domain Eukaryota; kingdom Metazoa; phylum Chordata; class Mammalia; order Carnivora; family Mustelidae; genus Taxidea; species Taxidea taxus. The sequence goes on along the minus strand of RCUC01161077.1, from coordinate 12,050 downwards.
TAATAGAACTTAAAAAAACCTTTCCTTTACAATGGAGACTCTGCAATTCCTAAGGCCAGGAAATTGGAGACTTTTAAAAATAAAAAATAAACTGGAAAAAAAGAGAAAGAAAATAAAGCATTGGCTTCTTAGAACTTGAAAATGAGCTCTTACCCGTCTAGTCTTTCCCTGTATCTGTTTACCGTAGGAACATTTTGAAATTTGGTATAATGACATTAAATAACCACAATTGAGACAAACATTCTATAAGGGACTGTTATGGGTTGCCTCTAATGTGGTAATAGATGTCATTTTAGAAATGCAACTGTACTGTCTGGATGAAAGACGGTGACTCTTAACACATTGGTTACAGACAATTGAATATTACAGCTGTCTTCCTCCTGACTTGATGCTATCATTTTATGGAATATAACCAGTGTTGGATTGGCATGGAATTCTTATGGGATCAAAGAAAGCTACCATTCAGAAAACTCTCATGTTCACTATGAAACAGGCAATAAATCTACAAGAGTAGAGATGTACTTGCCTTCAGTACCCTTATGAAAGAACCTTTATACACTCATTTCTGAAATCTGGTGAGTGTTCCGAGTTCAAGAATGCATTCAACTTCTGTAAGTCCCAGTGTTCTTTTCTGTGCAGTGGGGATTCTAATATCTCACAGAGTGATTGTAAAAGGCACAACTGTAGAAACATACAAGATGTACCTACTTTATTGTTTATTTCCTGCCTTCCAGAAACAGAACTGATTTGCCCCGAATTAAGTTCTCCATTTGCACCCTGCACTGTTCTGGGCACTGTAGAAGTAATGTAAATTTTACCTTGCAATATCTTGAATGTAAGTTACATTCAACCTGTGTGTTAGTGTAAGATGAGTGAATATATTTCCGTCATTTGGCAACATCACTTTGCCTAATCTTGAGCTAACATTTAGCTCCTCATCTATCCAGGTTTTTTAATATTATTATTATTTCTTGGAGTAGTTTTGTTACTTTCTGTAAAGACATTGCCCATACTTCCAGGCAATTCCTGGAAGATCTTTAGGTTTTATTTTTATGATCAATGAAATTTCTTTTTTGTCACTCTATGTGTAACTACATAATGTTTGGAATTATCTAGATGTTTGTATATTCGTCTTGTATTCAGGTGCTTTGCTGAGTCTTACAAACTATGAAGATCTTTCAGCAAATTATTTTGACATTTTTAGGCAATAATTCTTTTCGGCAGCAATTACAGCACTTATTTTTGTTTCATGTCTTATCGTGTAGGTCACAACTTCCACAATATAACAAGGAACAATGATAATGGTCAGTGTTATTATACTCCAGCTTAAAGAGCTGCTTCAGGTGCTTAATATTTAAGTATTGTGTTAGCTATTGGTTACAAATAGATTCTCACGTTAAAGACAAATTCTGCTGTTCTGTTACTTAAATTTGTGCCCAGACATCACCATTGTATAAAACAAGGTATTCTTGAACCTCAGAATGCAGACCCCTAAGTGAATGCACCCCTGAAAGAAAAGTGCCCTACCTCCCCCCCAAAAAAGGCCTTCCTATTTCCTGATTAAAGTAAGAATTTCAAATCTTTTTATTTTTTGCAGGGAGAGAGAGAAAGAGAGAGAGTAAGAGAGGGAACACAAGCAGGGGGAGTGGGTGAGGGAGAAGCAGGCTCCCCACTGAGCAGGGGGCCTGATGCAGGGCTCGATCCCAGGCCCCTGAGATCATTACCTGAGCCAAAGGCAGTCACTTACTGACTAAGCCACCCAGGTACCCAAGAATTTTTCATCTTTTTAGAAAGAAATCTAATGTCTACTTCTGCAGAGAGGATGAGATAGGCTTCCAAAGTCCCACATTCTCAAGTGCTGGGGTCTTGTATGTTGAATCACAGCAGACATGGCACCCTGTCCAAGGAGGACCCTACCAAACCCATCCAGGATCTTCTCACCTGTCTCTCCTCCAGGTGAGTAAAAAGCTCACATTCTCACTGGACTGCTGGATCCTCACACATATCTCCCAAAAAAGGTCTATCATTTTTAGGGCAAGTCCAATTTAAATATGTATCATAAAATAAAACAGTCCCTAAATTTGAAGATACGTATACTTTGCAATACTAAAAATAACATTTCAAGGTTCATCTCTACTTTCAGGGTGGTGGGCATGTCAAAACTTCTGTTCAAGAACAGTACGAGAATCTACATACCCATATCTACACTGAGCGTTACACCTCCCTCAACCTCTCTCCCATTTGCATATCCTTCTTCTCTTGGCAGATATCACCTTCTAACATACCACATCATTTCCGTATTTATTCTAGCATCGTCTCTCTCCTCCATCAAGATGTGATCTCCACTGGGACAGGAATCTTGTTCAATAATAGATCCCCAAAGCTGGAACACTGCTCACCATAAAATAGTCATTCAATACTTTAAATTGGTGAGTGGGGGGGAAAAAACAGATGCTAATACTTTTGCTAAAACAAAGAAAAGCTTTTATGAAAGGGAGCGGATGTTGTCATTTTTAGAAGCAGAAAATTAGTAACACTTTTAAAATTATTTCTCTCCAACTTGAAAAGGTAAAATTTTATCTCTTCAGGCAGGCACCATTTAAAAAAATACTGTAGATGTTTGATGAGAAATACACAATAAGGAAAGTAGTGTTTAATAATAATAATTTAAGGGGTGCCTGGGTGCCTCAGTGAGTTAAAGCCTCTGCCTTCGGCTCAGGTCATGATCCCAGGGTCCTGGGATCAAGCCCCTGCTGAGCAGAGAGCCTGCTTCCCCCCCCTCTCTCTCTGCCTACTTGTGATCTCTGTCAAATAAATAAAGAAAGAAAATCTTTAAAATAATAATAATAATTTTTTTAAAAGGAATACAAGTAAAAAGACAAGTATCAACACTAACCACCACATATGGTGATGAGATGACCTGGAGGCAGAAGCCATTCTCATTGGCCCAGAAGAATGGCAGAAATGTAATGAGTGTTTCACAAATGTTTACCGAATACATGAGTGAGCAAATAAATGAACAACTGAGTAGCATTCTAATGATGTAAAAAAGTTGTGTGTGAGAATGTTCATGGGAATCCTGGAAAGCCAATGCCTTCCCACAAAGAAGTAAACCTTTCAAAGGTGGTTTAGGATCAGAGGTCAGGGGAAGACTTGGGATAATGAAATCATTCTAGGAAATTCAAATTACCCTCGAGACCTACTAATCATACTCTGAGCCTGAATCTTAATCATGTCTCATGGAAGAAAGAGGCAAAACCGAACCCAGAGTTTCAAACCCATTAACCATACCGGCCATTACAACAGTGCTAACTTTTCCTTCTTCACCTCCCACCTCAGCAATTTGAATTTTGAATTTGAATCTTGAATTTGAGTGTGATGTGTGTATAAGTCAAGGGAAAAACAAAACAAGTATTAACTATGTACAGAGACATACCCATTTATATCCAAGAGCCTCTATTTTTCCATACAAAGAATCCCATCTCTTCTGCTCAGTGACCATCACTGCCCCCTGCCATATATTAGGGTGCCAAATGAAGGCTACTTTGTGATTGTGATTTAGAATTCCTGGCGTTTACTACCCAGCTAATTGTAGCTTCCAATTAGTCTTTCCCGATAAGGAGATGCAGCGTTTCCTCACTGATGCGATCTTGTGCTCTACAAATTGGTATGCAGAAACAGATTACAGCTTTGTGCTGCTGCAGCGTTTTATTAAACTAAATCTGAAATTCAGAAGGGAGTTTTTAGCCCTCGTTTTCCTAGTACTGCTTCCACCTTAATTTTGCAATTACTACAAATCGGTGCTTGTCTGGAAGGAGAATAAGTCTTCAGTGGGGTGCCCTCTGGTTAATTTTCCTGGGACTGCCCTAATGGCTTTGGTATTTCACAGGAATGAACATTTCATCAGATGTAGTCTTTGTGTCCCACACACAGATATATGGACTCCACAACAATTTTATAGCTCTTTCAAAACACAATTTCAAGGGCATTTACAGTGGGAATCTTTGGGGCACTCGGCTGACTCAGTCTGGAGAACATGTCACTCTCAATTTCAGGGTGGTGAGTTCAAGCCCTACATTGGGCTTGGAGCCAACTTAAAAAAGATGGGGGTGTGATCTTTGTTAAGGGAAGAGGAGCTTCATGAGAGGTTTCCTCTTGTTATGAGACAGCAGAACTGTGATTGTTGGAGTATGGCCCCCAGAAGAGAAGCTTCAGGATCAGTTGAGAACTTGTTAATAAATGCAGATTGTCTGGCTACACACCAGGGGTCCTGAATCAGAAACTCAAAAAATGGACCTAATAATCAGTGCGTTATAAACCCTGTAAGTGATTCTGATGCAAAATCAAGTTTAAAAACCAAATGTTCAGGGGTGCCTGGGTGGCTCTGTTGGATGAGCTTCCAACTCAGTTTAGGCTCAGGTCATGATCTCAGGGTCCTAAGATGGAGCCCTACATCAGGCTCTATGTCCAGTGCAGAATATGCTTGAGATTCTCTCTCTTCCTTTCCCTCTGCCCCTCCCCCACCTCTAAAATAAACAAATAAATCCTTAAAAATGTTCAAAGAGATTATTGAGGAGATGTTGTCAAAGATTAATGGTTCTCACACTTCAGTTCATGATAATTTACACACTTTGAGAAACCCTGCAGAAAATTTAATCTTTTATTTCCATGCAATCTGTTGTAGTGTTACTTCATAGTCTACTTTCTATATAAAACAAACAAAGCCTAACAGAATCTTTGAACTCAGTAGGGTTCCATGGTCTCAGAAATTTTTAAATTATAGAACTAAATGAAAAACACCAAGAGGTCAGAGGGAGATTTGCTTCTGTTGCTCTAACTTTGAAAGAAATCTTGGGTAAATTGGGTAATCTGGAAATGCACTAGAAGTTTCTATAGCACATAGATACTTGGTTTTCTGTGAGGCAGTTTGGACTGAAGAGATACATCTATCCTCTATGAAGAATGACCATAGCACTAAGGAACTACAAAGAATAAAGAATCAGATTAAAAAGATGACCCTCCTTCTCCACCCCCCACTCTCTGCTTGCCTCTCTGCCTACTTGTGATCTCTCTCTCTGTGTCAAATAAATAAACAAAAAAATCTTTAAAAAAATAATAATAATAAAAATAAAAAGATGACCCTCACTACCATCCTGTGACTAATATTCAATGGTGGACACATTTTTAACCTCCCAGAAATCTGTTTCTCCTTTGTAAAATAAGTTTAATAAGTATGCATTGGATCGTCTGTGCAAAACACCAAACTTTATGTTGCTGAAGAGACAGAGATGAATTAGGCATTTTCCTGATGAAAGACATGCACACAAATAGTTAAAGTAGATGGTAGAAAGTGACAGTGTCACTGAGGAACACACCATAAATACTAGGAAGTGATGGTTCCTGTCACTACATCTTAATGATTCTTCCATTATCTGGACCCTGGGCTTGATCATTAGACTCATGTTCTCCTTCCTCCTCGATTTCCACTAGTGCCTCAGAGTTTTATTGATCTTCCCCTTGACATTTCTCTCAGCATGGTCTCCTCTCCTCCTCCACAGCCTCGGGTCCTTCTCAGGACTTGTCATTTCCATCCACAATTTCTGCAGTAGCCACACATCAAGCCCGCCATTTTCTTTCTATCCCCCAGCCCGTTACCAGAATCATCTCCCTGGCATGCTTTTATTCTCCTGTCTCAACCCTGCCTTTCTTCACCAGTTCCCACTGAAACTACTCTAGGGCATTCAGGCAGCCTCAGGAGTCGCCTTTCTCTCCCGCTTGCCTCCATCTGCCTTTCCTCCCCAGCACTGTTCCTCAGGGCGGCTAGACCCAGTTCTTGCCTGTCTCACAAACACACTGCGTGCATCAAAGCTGTGAGCCTTTATCAACGCTTCCCCAGCCTCTTGCAAGATCCTGCCCTGCCTCCCACATTTGGGCCATCCTTCTAGACCACCCCCACCCGAAGGGCTTTCTCAGTTCTCCAATCACACAGTTTTCTCCTACTCTGGATTTCTGCCACCTGCATCAACAAGTTCATCACAGAGTCCTTGTTCCTCACTGTTTTTAGAGCCTACAGACGTCTCTCTTTGGAGGGGGGAGATTAGGTCTTTTAGTTTTGGATTTCTTCCTTCCTGCTGTGCCCATGGCTCTGCTTTAGTCACACACACACCCTGTTGCTCACACACAGAGTCAGTGCAGGGAGCACAGCGGAAACTCAGGAAATATTTGGTGGGTTAGTTAAGTAAAGCAATAGACATCTGTTGCTTTCTTTTTGCCAGGCTGGCATGCATTCACCCTCCTGATTTCCAGGCTCTCTTTCCTTATGGTTCTGATGTTGCTAAGAAATGTGGCCCAGGCCTGGCTAACTGGAATTCCAGATTCACTGGTCAACCGTGCTCATGCATTGATGTTGAAGTGGCTCAAGTCAGGCCAAGGAGACTCAACAGATCAATGAGACTCAACTTGGAGCCTTGGTGGTAACTGTAGGATTAAAGAAATTCTGGGACGCCTGGGTGGCTCAGTTGGCTAAGCAGCTGCCTTTGGCTCAGGTCATGATCCCGGCATCCTGGGATCGAGTCCCACATCGGGCTCCTTGCTTGGCAGGGAGCCTGCTTCTCCCTCTGCCTCTGCCTGCCACTCTGTCTGCCTGTGCTCTCTCGCGCTCTCTCTCTCTGACAAATAAATAAATAAAATCTTTAAAAAAAAAAAAAAAGAAATTCTAACTGCTATTCTTGAAGATAATTGGATACTTATCTGGAAACCCTAGCAGACATCTTTGTAGAGAAAGCCAGCCTCTGAAAAATGTCAACCCCGAGGAAAGAGAAATGGAGAGAAGGGAAAAGACTGTTTCCTAATGCCACTGCTCACCTGAATTCAACTGTGCCGAAAGCCAGTGCCCTCAACTTTTCAGAAGCCAGCAAAAAACTTGTTTTCCTTAAGCTAGTTTGATTTGGTTTCTAGTGTTTACTATCCAGAGAGACTGACAAATTTGAATAAAAATAATGAAAGCTGGCACACTGTGCTGAGTACTTAGAGTAAAAAATGAATTTAATCTTTTAATACAAGACCTTTTCTAAATAATTGTGATGAGTTGATAATGGTGGGTGATTTTTTTTTCTGATTGAAATAAGATATTGATGGTAAACTTTGTATACCAGACAATATTACCCATCTCTCGTGATAGATTTTCTAATCCTAAAATATGTGGGAAAGTGTTGGAGAAAATGCCATAAACTACATCTGTAGCTACTGAGCTGGAACTGTTTTAGAGCACTTCTGCCAATCACATCTTTACTCCGTGTAATAAAACCATTGAATTCATTAAAGAGTTGTATGAGTATTCCTTATGGAATATGTGAGTATTTCCACAACGCAGTTTTTTCTGAATATAATTAATTCATTAAGTATGTGACAGTTAATATATATTATCTTTTAAAAAGTAATAGAAATGGGACACCTGGGTGGCTCAGTTGGCTTAGTGTCTGCCTTCCACTCAGGTCACAATACCAGGGTCCTGGGATCAAGTCCCACATCGGGCTCCCCGGGCTCAGTGGGAGCCTGCTTCTCCCTCTGCCTGCAACACTGACTGCTTGTGTTCCCCTTCACTCTCTCTCTGACAGATAAAATCTTTAAAAAAAGAGGGGAGGGCACTGGAAATATTTGACAAAAAATAGGATGACAAAAGTTATTACAAAATTTCCTTTTCAAAATGTAATGGAACTAAAATAAGGTTTTAGGTATAAATATGATTTAGGAACCTCTGATCTAAAAGCCAGAGGCAAGCATGTTTATAAGAGATTGACACCTAGAACCAGTACATACACACAGATACAAACTTAAAAGATTTATAAGGAGTGTTTTGGCTCACTGGAAGACTTGGGTTCCTGCTACATTTATCGCTATAATTTCTTTTGGACTTGGGTTCTATGTGTAGTCTCTTTAAATGTGATTACTTTATGCATGTGGACATGTGGTATAAATGGGAACAAAGAAGGGCTATGGCTGGGATTTTAAGGTCATAAAGTACTTTTGCAGAAAAGAAAAATATAGGTAAAATGTCTTTAAGTCATGCTCAGGGAACTCCCAGAGTTTTGTTTTTCAGTTCTTTTCAACGATGGCTTGCTAACTGAAAAAACCCCATGCTTGTCTTATTAAAACTGTTTGGTTTGCCTACTGTCATCTTTTAGCCTACTGCAAACTTCTGTTTGCCTACTGTCACCTACACCATTAACTTTGAAACTTTGGGTCAATTCACTTGTCCTTACTCAAAAAAAAAAAAAAAAAATCTCCTCTGTTAGGACACAGTTTCTGATTCTTGAGGACGTCTACACCTGGGGAGCCCCAAATCATCATGATGAGAGAAGCCCTCTTCAGTCACCGACAGGTAACCATGCCCAGACTTGCAAAAAAAACAAGAAAATTGAAACTAAAGAAGGGAGGAAAGAAAGAGGGAAGAGAGAGATAAGGAATGTGATCCAATAGGGAGAAGACCCTGGTTCACGCAACATTCCTTCCCTGGGCTGGTGATGGGCTTGCACACCCTCATCCCTCTGCATTTCTCCCCTTCTTCCCAGCGACCAGTAGACACATCATTATGTTCAGAACAAAGACCTCTGAAAACCCAGCTGTTATGCAGCTGATATTAACAAACCTGAGACCAAACATAACTTTAGATTCCTTTACCTTTATAAAAGGCAAAGAACCTTGTGATCATGATATAAAGTCATACTAGGGAAATCTGAAAATCAATTGATTCCCAAATGCTTTCAAATGCACCAGATTTCTTAACTGTAGGCAGCAGGCCGAGAAGAAAAAATGGAATCTTTTCTGAATCAGGATCAGGCGCTGGCTGTGAATGTAATATTAGAGCAAGCTGGCTACAAAGAAATAATCAGGGACCTGGTTGTGGTAAGGAGCAGTCACTGGAAACTCTCAAAAACTCAAAATGCGAAATGACATTAGCTCCCGTGCGGTTCCAGCCATGGCAGATCACTCCCGGGTGTGGAAGCCCCAGAATTTGGATCTGCCAACTGAGCCATGCAGAGGTCCAAAAGGATGGCTGTCTTTTGTCACGGCCAGAGGTCAGAGAATAGCAGCTTCTGGGAGCCAGAGCCGGAGAGCCATTATCTGCCCCAAAGAAGGTCCACCTCTGAAAGGTGAATGCACAGAGCCCGGCAGGTGTTTGAACCTCAAGAATATGCAGTGAGGGGTATCTTGGTATTTTGTTCGGAGGTCCCCTAGCTGAAGACCGGCGTCTTTCCTGAGATTGATCATCAGAAAGGAAATAAAGAGGTTGCGCTGGAACTTGACTCAGGAAAACAAAGTTGTAATCTCTGAGTTCAACCAGAACTTACAGATATTTATTTGTATTGTATCATGTCTCAAATTATCATTGTGCTGGAATAGAATAAAGGGTAGAATGCTGGGCATAACCAGCCCCTGCAGTGTGCACAGAGTTGTTCTGGCTAAGGCAAATGACTGAAATTTTCATTTATTTTCCAAATTAAAAAAAGATTCTGAATTAAAAACGTCAAAGGATCTGATGGCAGTAAAAAGACTTGCCAAACAGGCTCGCTTAAATTTTACTGAGCATGTTTTGCATCATGCAAGAAAACCACGAGAACAAAAGGAAATCACTTTTTTAAAAAGGTTTTATTTATTTATTTGACAGAGATCACAAGTAGGCAGAGAGGCAGGCAGAGAGAGAGAGAGGAGGAAGCAGGCTCCCCGCTGAGCAGAGAGTCCGATTCGGGGCTCAATCTTGGGACTCCCTGAGATCATGACCTGAGCCGAAGGCAGAGGCTTAACCCACTGAGCCACCCAGGTGCCCCAAAAGGAAATCAAAGAGCTTGATTTTTCTGGGGATACAAGATACACCAGGTAACAGTTACGCAGTCATTCAAAGCCACAATTCAAGTGATGTCACAAAACTGAAATTGGTGCTAAGGGACAGCAGGTCACTATTGGAGAATTCCTGTCCCTTTGCTGTCACTGTACCATACTGGGTCCCTGCTTTACTTGAATATGTGACCTTTTGTCAACCATGAAACTCCCCTGATTCTCAAGGTTTGCATCTAAACAAGGGATGTTGGACTTGAGACTCCCCTTCTCTAAAATATCTGGGGATCTTGGGTGATTTTCAAGAACTTATAAGGACACTTTTCTTTTCCAAACTTTCTTTTTTTCTTTCTTCTTTCCCAAATAGGAAACCAATTAAAGTTGAAATATTGAAGATCAAAGAGGAAATCAGGGATGTAAAAGTAAAGGAGCAAAATGAACCTTCCTTGAACACAGTGCCTCTTTATGCCTGATGAACCAATGTCCCTACCTAGCCTTACAGGTGAGAATTACATGTTTCAAATCTAGTCAGTCCACCTCTGGCCTTTTAACCTTAGAATCTCTATGTCATTAAGGGATCAATACTTGAACTGGAAGGTAGAATGAAGAAATATAATTCCTGATTAAATAAAACAGAAAATATAGAAACTGTTTCAAATAAAAAAGATATAATATAAAAAAATGAAAACTCTTCGCTTATTTAATATGGTCTTTGCTACACCCCTTTAATCTGAAATGGTGTGAAGGATTATTGTCAATGGCAACTGATGTATATTTCAAACAATACTCTGTCATTTAGGAATACAGACTAGAGCACGGTTATTCAACAGTTGTAATCCTGTTAGACTAGTTTTGGGGGTTTCATTTAGGACTGATTCCATGACATTTAATATTGAGCTAATACCTTTAAATTATCATACTCACTCCACTAGAGTAAGATCTCTTTCCTATATTGATGGCTTCTTTTATTGTTCACTTTAACTAACAGATCTGATAAAGTTGGGATGTCTATTTCCTTTCTCCCACTTGTGTTTACAAGAGTAGTAATAATATTATACTTGTAATGCTGTGGGAGGACATGTTCATATATTTTTATATTGTACTATCTCTTAAGTTGTCACTGTGCTAGGCAAGAGCCAATGGTTGAGGTAGATATAATCAGTCCATGAAATCTGCACAAAGAGGTTTTATCTTAATACATATAAGAGAAAACTAGGGTGCAAGAAAATTAAGGAGACTTAACAAAGTGACTCTGTCCATCTAGTTTTTTAGGCTGTTGCTCTAAATATAGGAACACGTGAATTTTGGAATAATATAGCACACCATCAGAATCCAATATCATACTGTAACTTTGTATACACCAGCAATTTGGCAAATAATTTACAAAACAGGCCCATGTTCTAAGGTATAGAATTCTCTTTTTTCATACCAATCATTCACTTCTTAGTATAAACTCTCTTTTATAATTGGAGCATTTTCAGCTGTAGTTCTTCCATTGATGAGGCTAATCCCTAAGTGCATTTATATCTCAGAAATTCACACTGGCATTTTGATGTGATGTTGAAGAATAGAATTCTTCTTATGTGCTTATAAAGTAATTGAGCACAACTTTCACTCTAAGAGTTTCATAGAAAAGAAGGGAGGAAGGGAGGAAGAATTTGTAGCCAAGTAAAAAGAAATTGAAATGTCTTCTTCACTTTAACCATAGCTAACAGTTTTCTCAATGTTATTAGATTATGTTAGAACATTTTTCAAAGTCAGCTGATTGTATCTTCTTATTCATCTTTGTAGCTTTATATAATACCCATAGGCATCTCTGGGTAATTTTAAGTAGCACATGTGAAATGCTTTGAGAATTTATGGGTGCTATTTACTGGAGTCACTGGGTTGTCTCCGTGAGATTTCCAACAACTATAAGCTCACAAATGATCTTCAAAAATCTCAGCTGCTAGAATTCTGAAAGTTACAGTGAAATTAAACTATTCAAAATCAGGAAGGTTAGGTGGATATTTGGCTATAGAAAGGTAATGGTTAATTTTTTTGTCAACTTGACAGGGCCATGGGATGCCCAGATATCTCTTTAAACACTGTTTCTAGGTGTTTCCATACAAGATTAGTGTTTGTTTATTTGACAGAGATCACAAGCAGGCAGAGAGGCAGGCAGAGAGAGCAAGGAAGGGGGAAGCAGGCTCCCCGCTGAGCAGAGAGCCCGAGGC